>JAIUZE010005737.1:0-118772 GCA_022085475.1 Heliosperma pusillum
GTGCAAGAGACCCTCAAATCCTAATTGTTTGATTGCCAAAATTTGATTATCGGATGGTTTATTGGTTGGATTGTTGATAAATTGGTAAATACCAGAAGGAGACATCCTACTTCTCAAAGAAGGCATTTTAGGCATTTTATGTGAAATCTTTCTTTTTTTGTTAGCAGGTTCAGCGGGAGTGCACTCACGATTGCAAACAAGCTCCTTCATATTATATAACCAAGGGGATAAAACACCATTCCTGCATGACCAAATATAAGTTGTTAAAAATGTAGTTTCACAAACCATAGATGTAGGATTCACAAAACGATGGCCTACTTTCACAAAGTCAATTCCTATGTTCACAGCAGTTTCACAAACTAAAGTCTTAGACTCACACCACAAACTAAGGTTCACATAAAATATTTCTATGTTTCACATAATCATGTCCTATATTCACAACTAAACAAATATATAGTCATCATATATTAACTTTTCACATTGACAGAGAGACCATTATAAGGTTCACAAAATCATACCTATGTTTCACAAAGTCAGGTCCTAGATCCACAACTTAACAAACATATATACATCATATCATTAACTTTTCACCGTGACTGGCCGACTATTATAAGGTTCACAAAATTATACTTAAGTTTCACAAAGTCAGGAACTAGATTCACGACTAAACAAACATATGTGCATCATATGATTAACGTTTCACCGTGACAGACCGACTATCAACAAGCCAAGTTTCACAAACCTAAGCTGTAGAATTCACAAACAGATGGCCTACTGTAACAAATAAATTTCCTAGTTTCAAGGAGTTTCACAACCTTTGGTATTATGAGGTAGCAGTCAATGCAGTCACTCTGTTCTCAACTCAAATGCTACTTACATTTGAATCCCCTTACTCCCCCATCAATGGAAGCCTTAGAGTCGCTAGATATTGTGGTTGTCGCATGGTTATCCTTAGATTCTTTACCAAAACTCAGCAGGTCTTTAGTCATAAGTTTCAGCTTCAGCATCCTACTTAGTTCCTGTTGAACTGTGTTAGCCAGTGGGGTTTATTATCTGGAAATTGGCAGTGACTTTTGCAACTTGCTGAACTGTAATATCCCCTTACTCCCCCTGTTTTCTGAGTGATAGTTTTTTTTGTCTTTCACTTTATGACTTTCCATGATTAGGCAATTTAGTTTTAGCTGGTGGGCGTATTTAATAATTTAGTGGCTAGTCCGACTAGTATCAACAGACATTACACGAGAGAGCAGTGACTGTGAGACTACTACATTAATTGAAATCACTGATTAAATTCACAATAGCAAAAAAATTAAAAATTTGATAAATTGTGCTAAAATTTGTGACTGTGACTGTGAGACTACTAAAATTTGATAAATTGTAATTTAAATCACTGTGAGACTACTAGACTAATGGATAGACTGTGCTAAAATTTGATAAACAACAAAATATACAACAATAGCAAAAAATCAAAATCACAAAAATTAATTGAATGAAAATGCAGAAAAACGAAATCTAGGTATGAAATCACTGATTAAAATTCACACATCACAAAAATCACATGAAAATGACAAAAAATCAAATAGAGCACAAAAGAATGGAGAAGTAATGAAAGTACCTCAAAATCGAACTAGAATTGATAAAGCATCGTAGAAAACAATCGAAACCTGCACAACATAAGCTCAACTCAGTACATAAACTAATTAAGTAGTTGAATGAACAAAATGCAGAAATTAATTGACCGAAAATGAATGCAAATGCAGAAAAACGAAATCTAGGTATGAAATACTAAAGGAAAGAAATGAATGATACAAATAAGAGTAGAAAACAGCGAAAATTGGAAAAAAAAATAAGCTCAACTAAGTTTATACAATAATTAAGGAGTTGCATTAACAAAATTAGGATGAGAAGAAGTACCTAATCGAAAATTAGGATGAGAAAAAGGAGCCGAGAAGCGTAGGTTTCGAAAATTAGGAAAGAAATGGCGAAGGTCGAGATCGAAAATGGAGGATTTGCACAAGCGTAGGATTTGCACAGTGAAAATGGAGTGTGGAAGAGAGAGAAAGCGGGTAAAAATTGAGATGAGAAGAGAGAGAAGGGAAGAAGAATAAATGACGAGTAAGTAGGGGGAAATTTCAGGTGGTCATGTGTTTTGTAGGGGGCACGTGGCACAATCTGAAGCGGCCATATGTTTTAGATCCGATGGTTATGATGGGTACAGCTGCCTCACCCTAAGAAGGGTGCCTCACATGATTCAATTCCTATATATATATATATATATATATATATATATATATAATATAATATTAACTATATATATATATATATATAGAGTCAAGATCCGGTGGAAACGACCACTCGGTGGAAAAAGTGGAAACGTACACTCGTGACTTATTCCACTCCCATGTCAGTTGCAAATTCACACAATAAAATCAAATATTTAATTCACCCAAACCATCATCAACAAACTTAAGAAATTAAAACAACACTCCTCCTCCATTTATAACCACAGTAACATACTACCCAAATCCAAATCTCACTTAATCACTCATCTCTATCTATCAGACTACCTCTAGACTCCGGCAACCACCGCAATCACAGCCAAAACCGTTGTCTACATCATCGTCGACACCATAAATCGCCGACAATATGCCACTACACCATTAATCGCCGACGTCAAACACCTCCGTCACCTCTATTCTGCATCCCAAAACGCTGATAGTGACTGATTGTGAATCAGAGAATCGTCAGCGTTTCACCGGAGTCGTGTCACGCCTTCTTCTATTACCTTTCCCCCTTTCATTCTCCCATTTGTCGGCGCTGAAATCGAAGGTTCTCGGACTACAAGATTGCTTGCGAATCACGGATTTTCGCTGGCAATACAAAGTGGCTATTGATAATGGTGGGGAAGGAGTTGTGCGTGGTGTTTAATTTGTCGTGGTATTTAACCAATCGAAATTTAGCGTATCTGGTTTGACGTATCTCAACGTAAGTTTGATGTACCTAATAACTAGTTTTGTGTATCTATTTTAATGTCCATTAAAATAATGGCTAGTTACACAAAATTAGTCATTAGGTACAACAAAATTGATCTCAGGTACATCAATATTTAAAACGTGTATACTAATTTCCTAGCTCCAATAATGATATATATGGTGATTAGAACGGAGAAAGTGCTGCAGAATAAGGCGACGACGGTAGTCTCTCCACCAGCGTCTTGTTAACGGCGGCGGTCTGTGCCGGAACTCGGATGGTTTTGGGTACTGTATTAATAGTAGGGTTATTACTTATAGATGCCATGTATTTATAATGTGGTATTTTGTGGGTAATTTTGTGTGTTTGTAATTTAGTGGGTAGTAGAATAAGATGAGATTTGTGATTTAATGTCAGGAGTGATAAATGTGTGAATGAAGATGAAAATAGTTGTGTATCATTCATGTGTTGGTTATTTTTGTATATATAGGTCGTTTCCACTTTTTCCACCGAGTGGTCGTTTCCACCGGATCCTAAATCTATATATATATATATATATATATATATATATATATATATATATATATATATATATAGAGAGAGAGAGAGAAAGGATCATGTAAGTCCTCTTAGAAAAGGTGAGTCCATAAGTCCTTTTATAGGCCCTTGGATCTTGGAGATGGATGGCTGAGATTGAAGCTCTCAAAAATGGATTAGTGCGCTAATTTTTCACTCTCTCTCATCTTTATTAATTAACCCCTAATCCCATCTTAATTCAATATATAAGACTTTCCACTCAACCAATTCTCTCTCATCCCACATAATTTCATTTCTCCATCTCTCTCTAAAACCCAAAAAAATCAAAACCCAAAAAAATCAAAACCCAAACAATTCAAAACCCAAAAAATTCAAAAACCCAAACAATTCATAAACATTCATCACCTTCTTTCATCTCCCACCTCCGGCCACCATCTCCGGCCACCGGCAAAAAAAAAAAAATTTCAAATCTTCTTCTTTCCGCTTCGTCTCCACCGCACATGTTCCTCGCCGTGCCTCCTTCTCGCCGCCCTCTCCTGCCGCCTCTTCTCTTCTTCTTCTTCTTTTCTCTTTTCTTTTTTTCTTTTTTCAGATATGCACCATTCTTTTTAGATCTTGTTTTTTTCTTTTTTTTCTTATCTCTTCTTTCATGTCGTCTCTTCACCACCGTTCTTTTTTTTTTGAATCTATGTTTTTATCTTTTAGATCTCGTTTTTATATTTCAAATTTTTTATGTTTGTTACTTTTTTGTGGTTAGTAGTGTTGTTTTACTGAAGTTTCACATAAAATGACTGAAGTTTCACATAAAATGGCTGAAGTTACACTTTTATTAACTGAAGTTACAAATGACTAAAGTTACACATTTTTTTTACTGAAATTTCACATAAAATGACTGAAGTTTCACATAAAATGACTGAAGTTACACTTTTTTTAACTGAAGTTACAAATGACTGAAGTTACACATTTTTTTTTCACTGAAGTTACACATTTTTTCACTGAAGTTACACATTTTTTTCACTGAAGTTTTTTTCCTGAATACATGTTTTTATTTTTTAGATCTCGTTTTTATTTTTATGTTACACATTACTTTTTCAGATCTAAAAACCACAAGTTTTTTTTGTGGTTATTGGTGTTGTTTCACTGAAGTTTCACATATAATGACTGAAGTTTCACTTTAGTAACTGAAGTTACTCATATAATGACTGAAGTTACAATTTGCTTAAGTTACACATTTATATGTTTTATATGTTTTTGCTTAAGTTATACATTTCACATTTATATTTTATATGTTTTAAGTTACACAGTATGATTTTGCTTAAGTAACACTATTATGTTTTGATTTTAGTATGATTGATGGTGTTTTTGGACTGAAGTTACACTATTTTGGACTGAAGTTACACTAATAATGACTAAAGATAACATGTCTTAAAATTACATTATAAAAAATTGAAGTTACACTTTTAAGGACTGAAGTTACACTTTTAGGGACTGAAGTTACACTATTAAGATACTGAAGTTATACGATTAACAGACTGAAGTTATGCTTGAAGTTGTACAATTAAGAACTTAGTAAGGACTAAAGTTACCAAAATATGCCTTAAAGTTAAATCAACTTAAATTAAAATTTTCAAATGACTAAAGTTACATAAACATGTCTTAAAGTTACATACTTATGTCTTAAAATTAAAGTTACACAAATACGGTTTGAAGTTACACTTGTAAAGACTGGAGTTACACTCATAAAAAGGTTCAAATCATATAAATTGTCTTAAGTTACAAAAATTCAAATTTGTACCGTCGAAATCATATTTTAGCTTGAAGTTACACAAATAATGGTTGAAGTTACCATCAGAAAAGGCTAAAATCACATAAAATTGTCTTAAAGTTACATAAATTCAAATTCATATAGTCGAAATCACATTTTAGCTTGAAGTTACACAAATAATGGTTGAAGTTACACTCAGAAAAAGGCTAAAATCACATAAACTTGTCTTCAAGTTTCATAAATTCAAATTTATGTCGTCGAAATCACATTTTAGTTTGAAGTTACAAAAATAATGGTTGAAGTAACACTCGTAGTGACTGAAGTTACACTCATAAAAAGGCTAAAATCACATAAACTTGTCTTGAAGTTTCATAAATTCAAATTTATGTAGTCGAAATCACATTTTAGTTTGAAGTTACATAAATAATGGTTGGAGTGACACTCGTAATGACTGAAGTTACGCTCATAAAAAGTCTAAAATCACATAAACTTGTCTTGAAGTTTCATAAATTCAAATTTATATAGTCGAAATCACATTTTAGTTTGAAGTTTCACAAATATGGGCTGAAGTTACACTCACGAATCTCAGAAATTCAAAAGTGCTCAAAAGTGATTAACTAAAGGCTAGAGAGAGAAAGTTAATTAATTAGTGCATAGGTAAATGATTAGTGTTAAGTGTGCTTTTGTCTCTACAATCTCATCCATTCATCTCCCTCATCCAATGGCCAAGATGAGGACTCATGGACTCACAAAAATTGGTGGACTCATAAGAACCTATATATATATATATATATATATATATATATATATATATATATATATATATATATATATATATATATATATCTAGAGTCAAGATCCGGTGCAAACGACCACTCGGTGGAAACGGTGCAAATGAACTAACTATTCAAAAGCTCACGTGCATAACTACATGTTTCTATCCTTCATCCTTGTCATTTACACTAATAAATTTATCTCCTTCCTCCCGATTTACCACCACCACCACCACTAGACCCCGCCATAACCAAACACCGCCACCATCAGGCCACACCGCTGCAATACTTAACCGCCTCCACCGTCGACGTCAGCGAGTCGTCCTTGACTCACTCACAGCAGCGTCTTAATTGACTCACTTATAGTAACGGTATAATCACTCACTCACCTGAAATCATGCACAAGCACCACTACCACTTCCTCAAACAACAATAAAGCTAAGAATACCACCACTCCTAACTCGTCGTCGGCAGCCAATAAAAATTAGTTTATCTGGTTAATCGTTTGATGTATCTCAACCCAATTTTGATGTACCTAATAACGATGTTTGTGTATCTACATGAAATAGTAGCTAGGTACATCAAATATTAGTCTAGGTACATCAAAGATTAGTGTAGGTACATCAAAAATTATTGCAGATTAGTTGTCGTCGACCAGTATTACCAACGGCGCCGGCGCATAATCAGTAACTAGGCAAGACGTCGGGCAACTTAGGCGACAAAACTTACAAATTAAAAAGGTGGATATACATCAAAATCGAATGAAGACACCAATGGCTCCACTTCCCACCGCAATCGGAACCAACAAAGGTCGTCATCGTCACAACGATCGGCGAAGGAGGAGGCGGCCTGATGCTCCGCCGAGATGGTCGATTATGAGTTGGGGCTGATATACAAATAATGATGTGGGAGATTAAGTTAGATTGAAATGGGGGGTTGTTAGTTTGATGATAATGATGGCAGGGAAACTTGTAAAATGCTGCAAGGTTGGGTTTTATTTGTTAATGTTATACGCAAGTTGTTCATTAAGTTTATTTAGGTAGTTCGTTTTCACTTTTTGCACCGAGTGATCGTTTCCACCGGATCCTAAATCTACATATATATATATATGTATATGTATATGTATATAGAGGCGGGATCTCGTGAGTTGGGTCTTTACGGTGAGTTGGTACTCACAAATCTCAGCCATTAAATAAGAAAAAATAGATAGCTATGATTGGAAGAAAAACAACGTACAATGCCCAACATTAGGACACGAGTTCGTCATGAATAAAACCCACACCATAAAAGACATGATATCTCTTTTCTCTCTCTTCTGGGTTTGTTCTTCACCAAATGTTTTTCAATTAGAGTTCATCAGTTCTTATTATTGCGATGCAAATTTAAAGCATATAAATTGAAAGCATTAAGTTCTTATTATCTCCAGCTCTAATGTATGGATTACTGGCGTAACCAATTCATTATTTTCTTTGGTGTA
Organism: Heliosperma pusillum; assembly: GCA_022085475.1. Lineage (NCBI taxonomy): Eukaryota > Viridiplantae > Streptophyta > Magnoliopsida > Caryophyllales > Caryophyllaceae > Heliosperma > Heliosperma pusillum. The sequence continues at coordinate 7,523 of JAIUZE010005737.1, forward strand.
TTGTGAAATTCAAACGATGGCGTAACATGTACCGTTGATTTAAATGACTTCGTACTCAGGGAGATAATTGAGAGGGTGGTTAAGCTCAAAAAAATGGTGATTAAACTTTATGGGACCTGTTGATGATTTTGGGGAATTGATCGAAAATAGGAATTTTTGATTGACGCATAGATTGATCAATTTGGGGTATGGATCCTCTATTTTGCGCTACAGCGCTACTCGATATTGATAGGCGACTATTTCTAGTGGCGGTTCTAGGCCGTCGGTGACGGTGGTGAAGTTAATCCGTAGCCAAAGATGAGCAATTTTGGTGGAGATGTGGGGCTGCTTGCAGATGTCGGCCGAAGCCAACGACGGTTACTAATATAAAAATGGTGGCAATTTTGGTGGAGATGTGTTGCCAGCATCTTGCCTATCTTTCTCCCGTCTTATTTCATCATTTTGATTAGTTGGATGGATCAATTGGACTTATTTCATCTTCAATTAGTCGAGCCATTTTTCTCTAAATTGCTAGCGTCTAGATTGGCTCTGTGTTATTTCGTTGTTACTCTATTGTTACATTGTATCACTCCATTGTTACCTTAGACAGTTCACTACTATTACTCTCTTATTGTTAATCGGTTTATGTTACTCTTGTGTTATTCTTTTTTTATTCTTGTGTTACTCTTGTATTAATCTTGTGTTACTCTTATATTATACATGTGTTATTCTACCTGTGTTATTCTTATATTACTCTTGTTACTCGTGTGTTATTATCTTGTTACTCTTGTGTTATTGTTGTGTTTCTTCTATGTTACCCATGTGTTATTCTACATGTGTTAGTCTCATGTTACTCTTGTTACCCGTGTGTTATTCCCGTGTTATTATTGTGTAACTATTGTGTTACTCTTTCTATGTTGTCTTATTCTTGTGTTATTGGATGTATTATTCCTTTGTTATTCTTGTGTTAGTCTTGTGTTACTCTTATGTTATTCTTGTGTTATTCTTGTGGTACTCTTGTGGTACTCTTTCTATGTTATTCTTATGTTACTCATGTTACTCGTGTCTAATTCTTATGTTACGTCTTTGTTATTCTTATGTTATTGTTGTGTTATTGTTGTGTTACTCTTGTGTTACTCCTCCTATGTTATTCTTATGTAATTACTCATGTTACTCGTGCCTTATTCTTTTGTTATTGTTGTGTTACTTCTTTATTATTCTTATGTTATTCTTGTGTTATTGTTGTGTTACTCCTGTGTTACTCTTTTTATGTTATTCTTATGTTACTCGTGTCTTATTCTTGTGTTATTGTTTTGTTACTCCTTTGTTATTCTTGTGTTATAGTTGTCTTACACTTGTGTTACTCTTCCTATGTTATTCTTATGTTACTCGTGTCTTATTCTTGTGGTATTGTTGTGTTACTCTTATGTTATTCTTGTGTTGTTGTCGTGTTACTCTTCCTATGTTATTATTATGTTACTCTTGTTACTCTTTTGTTATTCTTGTCTTATTTTTGTGCTACTCTTGTATTATTGTTGAGTTACTCATGTGTTATTCTTGTGATACTCGTGTGTTATTCTATAGTTCTTGCAATAGTTGCACTAAACAATCTTTATTAAGCGATGAGCAAATATGAAATTATTATCATTTTTGTGCATGTTAATGTCTGCTTTAAGAATGAATAAGTACAATAATGTTTGTATCACATGTTAAAATAGGAAACATCCAATTTTTAGACCTTCGGTGATGCTCTTAAAGAAACAAGATGAGTTGAGTGTTCATTCAAGTAGTTAACATTAGTTGTTGGCTTAGTGACGAGTGATTAATCTGCATTCTTAGGGGATTTCTGTTTTTCTAAACGTGATACAAGGACAATACACATCGGAGTAGCATGGCAATGCAAGAATAACACCAGAATAACACAAGAGTAACAACACAGTAAAACAAGAATAACCCGGAGTAACAATGTGGTAACACAAGAATAACACCAGAATAACACAAGAGTAACAACACGGTAACACAAGAATAACACCGGAGTAATGGAGGAGTAACAGTCAAATTGACCGGTTGTGTCGCAGTCCCGATACAAAAATAATTACCCACACTTAGGCTAACAATATAAAGAATGTAATTAGGGAAGTAGGGATCGATCCTCAGGGAGTACGTGTTAACTATGAATTGCTATGGGGTGATTTTTATTTAAGTTCGATTCATTTGAGGTGGTTATCTAAACTACTAACATGAAATAAAATGACAAATATACAATGACGAAATTTAAATGACAAGTATGGAAATTGCAATGAAAATAAATCTAATCTAATTGATGATGATAATAAAATTGCAAGATAAAATGAACTAATCTACTTGACGGAAAGAAAAATGACAATAATTAAATCTAACTAAGAACGATAATTAAAATACAATATTAAAAAGCTACCTAACTAAAATAATAGAAAACTAATAAACTAACAAGCGACAATAAAATAAACTATCTAAGAACGGTAATAAAATGACGGTAAAATAAATTAACTAAAACGGTAAAATAAACTATCTAATCAAATTGATATAGAGAATTAGAAATTCATGTCAAATGATTTAAAAGCTTTATTGATACCAATTTTAGAATTACTACGATTGTGTAAGCCTTGTAGCGGTATATTCCTCTCAGATTCGTACCGACTTTTTAATGGGTCCTAACGTCCTTTCAGCCTGGTTAGGTCACTAAACCCCTATTGGTTGTCCTAATTCCCATCCCAACTCTCGTTTCTAAGACGGAAATTGACTAATACAAACAATTGTTTATGGCCACTAAACAAAGTTATAGAATTTGACACGACCAAAGGAAGAAACAAACTAGATGGTTCTATTGGTATCGACTCTTCTTTTAATTCATTTTAACTAGCAAATCATTTCAATATTCCAATTTTATTTATTATATTTACATAATGATAATCTTACATTACTGGGTTTAGTTTATGTGATTAAATAAATTAAGAGGAAAATGATAAGCAAAATTAAACTACGAAATAAAAGTACTAAAATGATTAAGGTGATCAAGATTATATTAATAATGATTCTAATGATGAATTTTATGATGATTATTGTATGATTAGGCAAAATAAAATATGACATATTAAACGATATTTTTGTTTCAACTAGATTACTTTTATATGGATTTCCTACCAACAATAACATAAAAACAAGACTAATGAGATTATAGTTCATGAACTTAATATGATGATGAAAACAATGATGTCGGAAATTGCGTAAATAAAGGATAGGAAATTACCGGGATTGGAGTACAATTATGTAAGAAAGAAAGCAAAGAACAAATATCCAACCCAATATAATGACAAATGCTTATGGAAACACTAGAGAAGTACTTGAAAATTGCTATAAAAATAGTCTAAGATTGCATAAACTATAAACTATAATCTAAAACTTATATGAAAGAAAGATGTAAAATATGTAATGTTGTGTTGTTCTCTTCTAAATTGTGTAGCTAATTGTGTATCTTTCTCATGAGATGATCCTTGGCTTTTATAGGGCTGCATAGCTGATCATCTGCGTCCAAATTCGTACCCGAGACAAAGCAATAAAGCACTCCATTAAGGCTTGGTAGAAGAAGAGCCAAGAAGCGTTCATCAGCAGACATACCCGATCGGTTATGTGGTAAATCCGATCGGGTATGTAACCCTGATGGATTTTCTTTTGTCTCTTCCAATTTCTACTTTGGGCACGGAATCCTATGCCTTGGTCTTGGTCAATGCAGCACGTAATTGGGCTTGGACTAGTCTTCCTTTGGCTTGGGTTGATGTTTTCCTTTGAGAAACAAAGTCAAAGTCCAAGATGAGTCCACTTGAGGAAGGATGTAGCGGAATCGTAGTCAAATCGTGAAATTGCTATCATCGGTTCCTCGTAAACTTGTATTCTAGTGCCTTTGCTCCATAAAGTAAGAAAATATAGCAAAACCGCTTCATTTCCTATAAAACGAGACAAAGTACGCAAAACTACTAGAATAGCAATATTAACTCGTTAATCACTTAACAAAGTGCATAAGTCATATAGAAATCGAGCTAAAACGGGGGATAAATTAGTAAAAAATATTGCTTATCAAACTCTCCCAAGCTAAACCCTTGCTTGTCCTCAAGCAAACATAACAATCATAACCAGGACAAGGGTTGCAAACAATGATCAATCTATCATCCAAATCTCAAAAATAAGCTCTTAACAAGTGGATGAATCATAAGCCCGAAACAACAAGGGCAAAGGAAAGTGTGAATCATGGTTGAGATTTACATAACGGCGCAGCATAGAAAATTTTCTTTGGACTTTTTCAGCTTTTGCATGATCTTATTGACTATGGACTCTTTCGATACACTCTTCACTCAAATTTTTGTGAAATAGGAAATATTGGTTCAAATTTGAAATGACACTCTCCTATCTACAACTTATAAAAATGTGCCCGCAGTCTAGTATGGTAGACAATCCAAATTCATTAAATAAGACTAATCATGATCAAAATGTAATGTAAGAAGCATTAGAGAAATAAAGAAGAGGCTTGGGAAATTGGGTAAGAAAGTGGACAAACGGTTTTGATCATGTGGGGCTTTAAGTCAAGCTAGTAATAACCAAATGTGTAGTGGATACTCAATCCAAATCATACCAATTTCCATAAACAATAGTCAAAGCCAAAAGCAGCATATTGGCTTATTAAACATGACAAATCAAGTTACGACTTCCCAAAATTTTTCTTTCTTTTCCTTTTCATTCCATTGTTACTTTATTGTTACTACATGTGTTATTCTTGTGTTACTCTTGTGTTATTCTTGTGTTATTCTTGTGTTACTCATGTTTGTTAGTTGTTACTTTACTCATGTTTGTTAGTTGTTACTCTTGTGTCATTCTTGTGTTATTCTTGTGTTACTCTTTTATTATTTTTACTCTTATGTCATTCATGTATTTTTTTTATGTTATTACGGTGTTACTTTTGTGGCCTTATTTCAACGCGCTAAAGTAAACTCTTTATTCTAATATTAATTATAGTAAACTGGAATAGTACAAATTGACTGAAATAAATCAACATAATTATTATAGGAAAGTGAAATTAGATTTTTAGCATAGTGCTGCTAAGAATGAGTACAACTACTAGCTATAACAATTCTTCCACCAAATCTACCCTCACTTTTCTACACATCAACTCATAATGAGTGAACTTGAAACGCATCAATAGGCAACCCACGTTCCAAACGATGAATGACAAGTGCAAGTTATCCAAATGACTCGGACTCGAACACTTCTAGCGGAGCCCAACCAGGCTTCCCGGAACCACCAACAGTACCTCTCATCACGAAACTGATGCTAGCATTGTAACACAAAACACGAGGCACCATCGCTTCATTTGCTTGGCCAACATCAGGTGAGTGGCGTACAAGTAGCATGGACGCGGCACTGATGACACAAAAGGCCTCACCAGCTAATCATAAGTCACATAGGAAACTCGTCTTCGATTCAAATGTTAATCGTCCTCCCAAAGAGACTCAAAAGGTAATATATAAGCACGACAAGCTCCTATAACTTGCAAAATCAAGTACATAAGACCGTTTTTCTCGAACTTTGCTGCATCATAACATCTCCATCTTCTCCTTCAACTGTTATCTCGTTCAATTTTTTGCCAAACCACCGCCGCTACCTTAAATTCTAATCTCTGCCGAAATATATCTGACATCATTGTTTTTTGAACATCCGACGGTGACGGTTGTGATTGCTGATGAGAAATTTTCATAATCGCCTTTGATTTCGCCGGTGACTTCATCTCTCCTCTATCCTGCATTAAAACTAACATTTGATTTTATTCAATTACTGATAACACTAGAATTAGAGAAAATAACTCTTCGAATACAATTGATTTGATAATTTCAATTAAACTAATTAAGATAACATTTTGTACATTTGTGGATAAAATATAAATTGATTGACGTTAGATTGCCAAGGAAATAAAAAAAGTTCATTAGGAATCAATGTCTGAATGAAATGTAGAATAGATGATGGAATGCTATTGATCTCTTATGATTTGATGTTGAAGAGTTAAAAACATAAAATAAATAACATAGAAAAAGTCATAAGAGCATCCACAATAGTTAGCAATAACCTTACTAGCTTAGCTTTCCACATCAACTTTTTGAGCTATAACATTTATAAGCTACCAACTTCCCCAATGGTTAAGCTAATTGAATTGTTGCTTAAATTGAGCCACTATATTTATTTAATTGGTATATATCTCTTTGTAGGTCCATTTGAGCTACTAGCTCCATGGAGCTAGTTGCTCAAACTAGGCTAGTACATGTGGAGCTCTCCAATGGTTGAGCAACTAGCTTGAAAACTTTTAAATTTGCAAGCAAGTCCTTTTGTTGAACCATTGGAGATGCTCTAAGATTACCTTAGATTACAAAAACTATGATGTTACAGGAAGACAAAAAGACCAAATAATAATTAGAGTAACAAAGGAGTTATAGAGAGAGCATCTGGAAGTTTGCTCCGTAGAGAGAGAAAGAAATGACCAGAAAAATGAGGAGAATGAGGTTATATATGACGCGTAAGATTGAATCCGAACCATTGATCTCTAATATAATCCAATGGTCCAGATTTCTGAGGACCAACTCACCATAAGACATTAAACTCATAAGAACCCAACACTATGTATATATATATATATATATATATATATATATATATATATATATATAGATTTAGGATCCGGTGGAAACGACCACTCAGTGGAAAAAGTGGAAACGAACTACCAATATAAACAACTTACGTGTAACTGTGATAATAACTAAAACCAACCTTACACCTTTTTACAACTTCCCATGTGGTCATCGTCATCAAACTAACACCTCCCCCAATTTCAATCTATCATAATCAAATAACATTAATATCATGTATAATTCATCACATCTCAGCAATTTTATGCAAATTGACAAAAATAATTAAATGCAGCAATAATCAAACGAACTGAAATGAAGAAATAAACCATAAAAGAGAAGAATATTGACGAGCGAAGGCCAAAAACGCAGCAACATCATTGAAGAAAGCGCCAGTCAACTGAGCCGACGCGGCGAACTCGTCTGAGTTAGCGTCGTTCCAGCGCTCGAACACGGCAAATGCGGCAGATACGCGAAGGACGAAGTGAGACCATTCCGGCCAAGGGAGGGCGGCGAGTGAGGCAACGCGCGGCGCGTGAGAGTTGTGTGTGTGGAGGTTGGAGTGGAAGACGGTTGCTCCCGCCTCCTTCTTTGCTGATTATTGTGGGGATGACTACCTTTGTTGGCTCCGATTGGATGGTCGACAACAACTATTCTACAATATTTTTTTATGCATCTAGACTAATCTTTGATGTACCTAACCACTATTTTAATGTATCGAGCATAGATACACAAAACTAATTATGAGGTACATCAAAATTGGGTTGAGATACATCAAAAATAAACCAGGAAAACTGATTTCAATTGGTTGCCAACGACGACTTAGGAGTGGTGATAGTCATAAGTTTATTGTTGTTTGAGAAGGTGGTAGTGGTGGTGGTGCGCGGTTTTAGGTGAGTAAGTCGATAATAGCATTAGTGTAAGTATGTCAATTCCGACGATGCTGTGACTGAGTCAATTCCGACTCCCTGACGTCGTTGGTAGAGGTTGGCGGTTATGTGTTGCGGCCGTGGGGTTTGTTGGTGACAGAGTGTGTGTGTAAGGTGGTGGAGAGATATTATTTAGCTTGGTTTATGGTGTATTTTGATCGTGGAAAGTGAGGAGGCGTAAGGGGTTGTGGCGGCCTCTAGTTGTGGCGGCGCCTTGTGGTGGCAGTGTCTGGTTATGGCGGTGTCTGGTTGTGGTGGTGTTGGTGGTGGTGGTGAATCAGGATGAGGGAGATAAAGTTATTAATGAAAATGGCAAGGATGGAGGATAGAAAAAGGTAGTTATACGCGTGAGTTTTTGTATAGTTAGTTCGTTTCCACTTTTTGCACCGAGTGGTTGTTTGCACCGGATCTTGACTCTATATATATATATATATATATATATATATATATATATATATATATAGAGAGAGAGAGAGAGAGAGAGAGAGGTGGGTTCAAATGAGTCTCTCCTCCTCTTTTGAGTCCTTGAGTCCTAATCAAAGCCATTGGATCAAGAGGATGAATGGGTAGGATTAAAACAAAATGGAGGGTCAAGATTGTAAGACACACACAATCCAATCCCTTCAAACCCTAATATATATACCCTTTCTTCACTCATCTTCTTTCATTTTCGTATTTCTCATTCTCTTTCTACCTACTTTATCTCTCTAACATCCTTTTAAAATAAACCAAAGAAAAAAAAAACCCTAACCCTCCCCCACCGGTCCACCACCCCCACCGGTCCCCACCCCCGACGCCGCCTCCTCCCTACCTTCCTCCTTCCGTCGCCACCGCCGCTGCCCCTCCTTCCTCTTTCCGCCGCCGCCGCTGGCATTCTCTACCGTCTTCCTCCTCCTTTCCTTCCTCTTTCTGTCGCCATGCTAGGCCGCCAACATCCTCCCTGCCTTCCTCCTCCACGTTTCCCGCCGCCTCCCTCCTCCCTCTCTTCTCTATTTTTTTTTTTTTTTTTCCTGATTTTTTTTTATTTTGTATGTTTTTTTGTTTTATTTTAGATCTTGTTTTTTCATTATGTATTTTTTGTTTCTAGATCTAATTTATTTATTTTCAGATTCACTTTTTTATATTTTCGTTTTTCATTTTTTTGAATTTCTTATGATTTTCTATTTTATTTTTATCTCGTTTTTTATTTTTTTTGTTATTGATTATTTTTAGATCAAAAATTACACAGTTGTGCACTAAAATTACACAATTATATACTAAGGTTACAAAATAATGGACTAAAGTTACATCATTTTTAAAAAAAAGGGTTAGAAAAACAACCATCACCATTTCAGATCTTGTTTTTTGTTTTTCATGTTTTTTATTTTTATATAAGTTTTTTTTTCTAGATCTCATTTTTTTTATATGTTTTTTTTCCAGATCTACCCTTTTTTTTTCAATTCACTTATTTTTTATGTAAGATCTCATTTTTTTGTATATATTGTTTTCCAGATCTAAAGTTACATCATTATGTACTAAAGTTGCACAATTATGTACTAAAGTTACATCATTATGTACTAAAGTTGCACAATTATGTACTAAAGTTACATCATTATGTACTAAAGTTCCACAATTATGTACTAAAGTTGCATCATTATGTACTAAAGTTACATCATTATGTACTAAAGTTGCACAATTATGTATTAAAGTTGCACAATTATGTACTAAAGTTGCACAATTATGTACTAAAGTTGCAAAATTATGGATTAAAGTCGCAAAGTTATGGACTAAAGTTACCCTATTAAGGACTGAAGTTACGCTATTAATAACTAAAGTTACATTAGTATGAACTGAAATTACACTAGAAAAGACTAAAGTTACCTAAACATGTCTTAAAAAATTCAAATTAATATATTAAATCTCACTTTAGTATAAAGTTACACTATAATTGACTAAAGTTACACAATTAATAAATAAAGTTTCACTATAGGTTAAAGTTACACTTATAAAAATGTTAAAATTAAATCATATGTTGACTTAAAGTTACGCAATTAAGAATTGAAGTTATACTCATAAAAAAAACTAAAATCACATAAATTTGTTTTAAAATTATATAAATTCAAATTTATAAAGTCGAAATCACATTTTAGTTTAAAGTTACAAAAATAATGGTTGAAGTTACACTCTTAATGACTAAAGTTAGCCTCATAAAAAGGCAAAAATCACATAAACTTATCTTAAATTTACATAAATTCAAATTTATATAGTCGAAATCACATTTTGGTTTAAAGTTACACCAAAAAAGGTTGAAATTACACTCGTAATGACTGAAGTTATACTCATAAAAAAGTCTAAAATCACATAAACTTGTTTAAAGTTACATAAATTCAAATTTATATAGTCAAAATCACATTTTAGCTTGAAGTTACAAAATTAATGGTTGAAGTTACACTCGTAATGTATGTGGAAGTCAATAAAACCCACTCATTTTGTTCTAATCTTGTCCCTTCTTTTTATTCTAATCTTGTCCATCCATTTTTCTTTTAATCTTGGCCCTCCCTCTTGTTCTAATCTTATCCCTCCATCCTCTTCATCTAATGACCAAGATTAGGACTCATGGACTCAATTTTGAAGGTGGACTCATTATAACTTGCCTATATATACATATATATATATATATATATATATATATATATATATATATAGAAAAAGAGAGAGAGAGAGGGGATCATGTGGGTCCTTATAGAAATAATGAGTCCATAAGTTCTTTTGTGAGCCATTAGATCTCTTAGATGAGTGGCTTAGATTAAGTGCAAATATGACTTAATCCCACTCAAATAATCATGATCCTATTTACCTCTCTCATGCCTACCATTAGTCCCTCTTACCCATGCATGCAACTAGTCAGTCACATCACACCCATTTCTCCCACATCGTCCCTAATTCCCCCCTAATTTGAAAAACTCTCATTTACTGAATTATCAAACATTGAATTATCATTTCCCACATCACACCCTTAATTACCAAACCCATTATTGCTCATTTAAACTCTCTCAATTCATTTCTCACACTCAATCTCGACATTAACTCTAAATTCAAACACTCTCAAACTCTCTAAATTTAAACACAGTTCATCTATCAAACATCAACCACAGTTCATCTTTCTCAGGTATTTTACATTTTCTTGTTGTTTTAATTTTTATCTCAATATGTTTTATAGTCCTTATAATTTTAACCCGATTATAAATTAGGGTTTCTGATTATCTTATTTATACAATTTATTACATTGATTGCAATCTGAGGTAACCATATTGTCACACTGAATAAAGTTATAAATTTAATTTCAATGTTCATTTTGTGTCACTTCAAGTTGAATTCGTGTAACCTCTATTTAATTAGGGTTTTTTTTTTATCTTTTATTAACCAGTGAATAAATTTAATTTATTAGAGTGTAACTTCAATTGCAATGTTTATGGTATGTCACTTCAAGTTGAATGTGTGTAACTTCTATGTAATTATTGTGTAACTTTTATATCACAGTGAGTAACTTTAATTTATCAAAGTACAACTTCAACTGTAATGTTCATAGTGTGTCACTTCAAGTTGAGTGTGGGTAACTTCAATGTTTGACTTAGTGATTGTGTAACTTCAATTCAAATATTGTGTTACTTCACTTGGTTATTTGGTTACTTCATCTTTAGTTGATATTTTTGTTACTTCAATGTGATTTGTGTGTAACTTCAAGTCACTTTATATCACAGTGAATAACTTTAATTTATCAGAGTGTAACTTCAACTGTAATGTCCATAGTGTGTCACTTCAAGTTGAGTGTGGGTAACTTCAATGTTTGACTTAGTGATCGTGTAACTTCAATTTAAATATTGTGATACTTCAGTTGCTTATTTGGTTACTTCATCTTTAGTTGATATTTGTTACTTCAATGTGATTGGTGTGTAACTTCAAGTCATTTGTGAGTAACTTCAAGTTTAATGAAGATACAGTTTCCTTGTTTTACTTTAATTTTGTGTTCTTTTTATTTCATAATACATGGAATTCAATATTGTTAATTCTTGTCTTCCTTAGATGGCTTCAAGTGACGACGAACAAATTCAGACACAAGACGCGCCTAAGATTAAGGTGAAGTGTCGCTCTGCGAGGCTGGTCAAAGTGAAGGAGGGGCTGAATGTGGCACAAATTGAAGCAGTCAAGAAAATTGGTTTTGGGGGGCTGCTAGAAATTAAATTTACATCGTACCCGCTTGCGCATGTCCTTCATTTTTTCGATTGTTTTGGTGATGGGTCCTATGTTTTCAGGACGTCTGAACTAAAGGAGTTCATGGTTACTAAGCAGGATATACATGACTGCATCTTGTTGCCCATGGGGCCCAATCCCCTCGAACTAGTTCCTACTGGCCGCTACAAGAAATCTACTGAACGAGAATTCAAGGAATTGAAAGATCGATGGCGGTCACGATATGGTGTTGTTAAAGCGGCTGATCCTGTCCCTTTGGGCAAGGCATTCACATATCTAGATAAGGACAAATTAGGTGGTGATGAATTTTGCAGGCTATTTGTCTTGTGTAGTATGTCGTCGTTCCTATGCCCCACTTCAAATAACGAAATTGATTTAAAGATTCTCAAGGCGGTAGAAGATGTGAGTGGTATTGCAACGTTTGACTGGTGTTCTTACGTGTTAAATGGTATAGTTAGTGCTGCGAAAGACTCTATAAAGGATCCTATGCCAGCCTATTTGCTCGGGTGTATCCCTTTTCTGATGATCACCTATTTCCAAAGGTTCGATTTTAAAGGACAGGAATGCAGACACAATCTCCCACTGATAAAGCACTGGGATGAACATAGGATGAAGACTAGAATTGATGCTGAGATGGACATGAGGGGTTTGGGTCGTCTTCCTTTTTCAAAGGTAAAATATCCGCGGTCTAAGTTGGGGAAGATTCGTCAGAGGTTGACCATTGGGGGTCCGAGTGAACCCCAACTTCTTTTGGGTTCCAGCTCCTACTCTATAACGGAGAAGAAGTTCATTGAGATAGAACTACCGCCAGGAATTGAGGATGATAACGAATTGAAAGCTCGGCTTGTTGATGTGAATCTTCTGTTACTTGCCCCTCAATTTATTGACCCATATATAATATAATTTTACAACTTCAATCCTATTTAATACAACTTCAATCCCATTTAATGTAATATCAACACTGTTCTTTATAACTTCAAGCCTGCTCTGGTGATCTTCAGTTCATATTTTGTGTAACTTCAATCATATTCAGTTTAAGTTTCTCTTGTGTTCAACTCATTCTCATTAACAGGACTAACATTTATGTACTTGTTTACATTTAGGGTGTACATGAGCTTTATTTACAGATGCAAAGAAATGCTGTTGCGTTTCATTCCTGGTATGCAGATGCAACCGCGAGGATTAAAGCTGCAACTGGTGGAGACAGTGATCCAGTAGGCCTTGTGCCTTCACAGTCAACCCAAAAATTTTTTGGAGATGAAAACGTTAATCGTTACGTTGATGAAGTTCAAGAGATAGCTGCAAGTATGGGATGATCTGTATCTCTTGCACCTGTCTTTCAGAAATCGAAGACGGTCCTAGTTCAACATACAGAACTACAACAAAGGGCTACCACTCAAGTGAGAGAAGTTCTATGTGGTCTTGCCATTGAAGGTTTTTCTGGAGAAGTTGATAAAGCTGTTTGTGAAGTAGATAGTGGTGCAGATATAGAGGTTGACTTGGCCTCAGACGATGTGATGGGTAGCCTGGAGCCCTTTTACACGGCTAGTGTTAAAGAAATATTTCTAAGAGCGGGGGAGGCGGAGGCTACCGCAGAGGTAGAGGATGGAACTTGCTGCAGAACTGTGCTGTCAAGGGATGCAGAAGGGGCTACTGACATAGACGTTGTGCAGCAATTAGGGGATGCAGGTAACGCCGTTGCTGACAAGTCTGAGATTCAAACTGATCATGGACCCGTGGACGATGATGCACTGATTGTGGAGACGACCATTGCAACAGAGAAGTCACCTGAAAGGGATTATTACCAGATCCAATCGACTCTTATGGTTACAACAGATTTAAAAGAGGCCTATCGTGGAGTTCCTGAGTCCGCTGGTGGATTTGCGATAGACGGTAGCGCACCTGGCGCAGGGGGTGTTGAGACGTCTGGTGTAGGAGGGAAAATGCATCCTGAAGGAAGTGAACAGAACGTTGATGCTACTCCCCCCATTTACGTCCCGCAAACTAATCTTATTTATCACCCATTTCTACTCCATTCCAATGCCCCCTTATCTTGCATGGATTTTATCCCCGGGAACCTGGGTTGTTCTATCGACTGTGGGGCACCTGATCCTAACCAGCTGGTGGTGTCAGAAATTATGAAGCACAATAAGAGGATGTTCAATACAGTGTTCAGTTTGAGGAAAGATGTGATGGACTACATCTTTAATAAATCAGACGCCTTTAACAAATCGTAAGTGAACTATTTCAACCCTGGTACTTCTATCCATTAACTTTTACGCTTTTACATTAATAATGTGTTAATTTGTCCTTGTAGGGAACAATTGGTGACATATTCAGAGTTTTACTGCATAACTCGCGAGCATTTGGTGTCATTAGAACCCGGAGTGCAAATCACTGGCAACGTTATTGATTGTTGGTGTTTGTTACTTAATGAAATCATTAACCAGCAGAATCAACACGGGTCAAAATCACGATGTGCCTTTGGCCTTAGTCACACTGTAAGTAGGATAAAACCTTTATTGAAGTTATGCGAATCAACAATTATGCGAATGGTCTATAATACCTTTACTCCAACGCATATTATGGGTTTCTTAACTTCTCTTCACTCTAATTATAGGAGACTTTGCTGGAAATTTATCATGCGAGAAAATCTGGAAAAGTTGTCGATCTGACACATCAACTGTTTACCAGTTGGGACACATGGCAAGAATCATGTTTCTCTCCATTAAATCTCGACGTTGATATAGTATGTTTTCTACGCTACTTATGCAATAAAATGGTGAAACTTCAATCCTTTTTAAGTCACCACTAGTGTTTTAAGTTTGGGCTGCTATGTGGAGTTACAACATCAAGCATTATGTATATGATTTCAATGTTCCTGAGATGTAATCTCAATGGTTGGTACAGTTTGTGTACCTTCAATGGTAGATGTTCATTATTCTTAAAGTGTAACTTCAGTCTTTATGTAACTTCAATTCTATTATTGTGTTACTTCAGTGCCTAATTGAGTAACTTCAATATTAGTAGGATAACTTTAATGACTAATTGTATTGCTTCAATGTAATTAGTATAACTTCAACTTCATTCTGGGTCACTTCAAGATGAATAACGTGTAACTTCAAGATCTAATTGTTGAATAATTTGATTGTCATATTGTCTGTAACTCCAATGTGATTAGTGTGTAAATTCAATATTCATTGTGTGTAACTTCAAGAGCATTATTGGTAACTCCAAGTAAGTAGTCTCACTTCAGTTGTTGTCTGTGTAACTTTAATACACTTAGAGTGTAACTTCAAGTATATGTGGAGTTACCAAGCATATGAACTTCATCAAGCATATTGTATGTTATTTAAATGTTCCTAGTATATAATCTCAATGGTTGGTACAGTTTGTGTACCTTCAATGGTAGATGTTCATTATTCTTAGTGTGTAACTTCAGACATTGTGTACCTTCAGACATTAGTATAACTTCAACTTCATTCTGGGTAACTTCAAGATGAATAATGTGTAACTTCAAGATCTAATTATTAAATATGTTGATTGTCATATTGTCTGTAACTCCAATGTGATTAGTGTGTAATTTCAAGATTCATTGTGTGTAACTTCAAGAGCATTATTGGTAACTCCAAGTAAGTAGTGTCACTTCAGTTGTTGTCTGTGTAACTTTAATGCATTTAGAGTGTAACTTTAGACATTGTGTACCTTTAGACATTAGTATAACTTCAACTTCATTCTGGGTCACTTCAAGATGAATAATGTGTAACTTCAAGATCTAATTGTTGAATATGATGATTGTCATATTGTCTGTAACTCCAATGTGATTAGTGTGTAACTTCAATATTCATTGTGTGTAACTTCAAGAGCATTATTGGTAACTCCAAGTAAGTACTGTCACTTCAGTTGTTGGTTGTGTAACTTTAATGCATTTAGGGTGTTTTAAGTTTGGGCTGCTATGTGGAGTTATAACATCAAGCATATTATATGTGATTTCAATGTTCCTGGTATGTAATCTCAATGGTTGGTACAGTTTGTGTACCTTCAATTGTAGATGTTCATTATCCTTAGTGTGTAATTTCAGTCTTTTTGTAACTTCAATTCTATTATTGTGTTACTTCAGTGCCTAATTGGGTAACATCAATATTAGTAGGGTAACTTTAATGGCTAATTGTATTGCTTCAATGTAATTAGTATAACTTCAACTTCATTCTGGGTCACTTCAAGATGAATAATGTGTAACTTCAAGATCCAATTGTTGAATATGTTGATTGTCATATTGTCTGTAACTCCAATGTGATTAGTGTGTAACTTCAATATTCATTGTGTGTAACTTCAAGAGCATTATTGGTAACTCCAAGTAAGTAGTGTCACTTCAATTGTTGTCTGTGTAACTTTAATGCATTTAGAGTGTAACTTCAAGTATATGTGGAGTCACCAAGCATTTGAACTTCACCAAGCATATTGTATGTTATTTCAATGTTCCTAGTATGTAATCTCAATGGTTGGTACAGTTTGTGTACCTTCAATGGTAGATGTTCATTATTCTTAGTGTGTAACTTCAGACATTGTGTACCTTGAGACATTAGTATAACTTCAATTTTATTCTGGGTCACTTCAAGATGAATAATGTGTAACTTCAAGATCTAATTGGTGAATATGTTGATTGTCATACTGTCTGTAACTCCAATGTGATTAGTGTGTAACTTCAATATTCATTGTGTGTAACTTCAAGAGCATTATTGGTAACTCCAAGTAAGTAGTGTCACTTCAGTTGTTGTCTGTGTAACTTTAATGCATTTAGAGTGTAACTTCAGACAATGTGTACCTTCAGACATTAGTATAACTTCAACTTCATTCTGGGTCACTTCAAGATGAATATTGTGTAACTTCAAGATCTAATTGTTGAATATGTTAACTGTCATATTGTCTGAAACTCCAATGTGATTAGTGTGCAACTTCAAGTGCATTATTGGTGACTCCAAGTAAGTGGTGTCACTTCAGTTGTTGTTTGTGTAACTTCAATGCATTTAGGGTGTAACTTCAAACATATTATGGGAAACTGTAACTTCAAGCATTAATTATTGTGTTTCATGTATTCATCCCCGTGTTGTCTGGTGATAAAGATCATTACAGTTGTGCTTGCATTAATTTCTTATCCGAGAAGATCGAGTACCTAGACAATCGCTATTACGATGAAGATCTTCTTAAATTGCCTTACGGAGGCATATCTCGTATTGCTGTAATGCATCTATACATAACACTCATTTATCATGTGTATACGTGTAGTTTTTTTTAACTAACAATGGCTTTATACGTTCTCTGTCAAAACTCTACTTACAGGTTGATCTAATGGGAGATTATATGGTGTCGAAAGGACATATGAAAGGCTCAAAGGTTAGGGGTTTTAGTCTTGTTACTAAGGAATTTAAATGGCAAGCAGTTGGGTTTTTTGCGAATGATTGTGGGGTTTATTTGATGTTGCATATGCTGCTTTATGGGGTAGAGCTGTTTGAGTGCGGGCTAGAGAAAGCGGGCATGACTACCCTTTTCCGAGCCGAAATTGGTGCCACCCTTGTCCTTAGTGACTGCAACAAGGACAGAGAAGATGTGCTAGCTAGGGTCGCTGCCTTTAATGAAGTTAAGGCACATCCATTGACTACCTCCATCCTCAAGAGAAGCACCGATACTGACATATCGATGAGCTCAGCCAAGCGCCCCCGTCACATGACGCCTGATAACCGCACTCCTGAAGGTCCATCCTTTACAGTTAAGCCCCCTGTTAGTGGGGTCCTGTCATCTATCAGTAGTCGTCCTCGTGGTAGGGGGATGGATTAGGATGCTCAATCTACTGCGGGGAGCCTGAGGGTAAGGCTCTTGTTGTTTCAAAGACACTACAAAAGAACCAGATATTGATAAGGGATGTACAACTTTTGAGGAAAAACGTGGCTGATTATTGCTTCTTAGACGACTACACCTTTGAAAGTACGTGAGTTCTATTTAATTTTTTATTCGTTGCGTTTTTGAAGATGACTTGAATGTTAGTTGATTATTTTGAATGTTGGCGACACAGAGAAGCACTAGTGTATTACAACTACCATGCAAAGCTTAACAGGGATCAGATTTTGTCCATGCTACCGGATAGGCTAATGTACTCCGATGTGATCGAGTGCTGGTCGATGTTGCTAAATCGGTTAGAGTCGGATGACAACGATTTTGCAAGAATGACTTTCTTTGGCATAAGTCATATGGTAATAATATCTAGTTCTTGAATTATTATATTAGACTTATATTGTGTAACTTTAATGTAAGTAGGGTAACTTTAATGGGCAACTTCAACTTCATTGTGTAACTTCAATAATATTATTATGTTACTTCAGTGAATAATTGGGTAACTTCAATGTAAGTAGGGTAACTTTAATGGGAAACTTCAAGATAAATATTGTGGAACTTCAAGATCTAATTGTTGAATACGTTTGTTTTCATGTTGTCTGTAACTCCAATGTGATTAGTATGTAACTTCAATAACACATTGAATAACTTTATTTATTAAAGTGTAACAACAACTTCAATATTCATTGTGTGTAACTTCAAGAGCATTATTGGTAACTCCAAGTATGTGGTGTCACTTCAGTTGTTGTTAGAGTAACTTTAATGAATTTAGAGTGTTACTTCAAGTATATGTGGAGTTACAACATTAGGACCATTATATGTAGCTGCAAACATCAGGACCAATATAGGATTCTGTGAATATTCCAGACTATTTAGTGTAACTGCAACTTTTATAAAGGATTCTAATATTCTAGGCTATTTAGTGTAACTCCAGCCAAATTCTATAAATTTAAATAAATGTTAAACATTGACAAATTACCTGGGTTGTATTCAACTTCAAAATCCTTTCCTCTGAATGTATCAGTTACTGTAGTCACCTCAAGTTCACCTCTTTTGGCGTACCCCCCGGTTTTACATGTATCGAAAGAGTATTTGACCTCTTCCCTAAACTCATTGAAAATAGCGTGTGTGTAGATTTTCGCTCCGTGTTTTTCTATAGCAAGATGAGTTTCTGTTTTGGGTGACGATTGCCGGTTATCGTTGTCTAACTTCTTTTGTTGGTGTCTTTGATGGTCCATAGCGCTAACAAAACGAATCCAAAACTCTACCAAAGTACCTGATTTGTGCTCAAATCTCTTAAAAAAGCTATTTTCACTCTCCGATCTCTGCGTTGTTTGCATAACGCCTGCCATTTTCAAATCCCTGCAATGCGCCACCACCCACTGTTTCCTTATAGAGTACGTGTCTGAAAACCAATCTTCTGTACCAATCTCATGTTCTGCCATTATGACTTCCCATCTCTTGTCAAAATCCACTGCTTCAAGATCGTCATCCCATACAATTTCATTCGTTTTTTAAATCAAATCGCAGTAATCATCCCTCGTGGGTCCATACTTGACCGGCACCTTGTTCATGATATGCCACATGCAAAATCGATGACGGGCTGTCTTGAACATTATTGCCACAGATTTTGTAATCCCTGGATCCTGATCTGTGATGATGTACTCGGGTTCCTTTCCCCCCATTTATGTTCTCCTACATGTTTTCCATTGTGAATATCATAGTTTGTAATTAATCTAAGTCTTTGTTTTAATTAGTGTCTTAATTAGTAAATAGTGCCTTAATTTGTGATTAGAGTCATTAGTTTTGTTAATTGATATTTTGCAAGAGTCTAGATTAGATTATTTTAGCTAGTACCGCTTTCCCTTGGGTTCGATCCTTTTCTTACCCTTACTACCCTTTTTATTTAGGTTGGTTTGAGTCTAGATTTGGTTTTATAAATTGTTATTTGGCCTAGCTAATTTGCGGAATTAACGACACCGTGTTTTAGTCCCGTCAAATTTGGCGCCGTTGAAAGTGGTCAATTCAATCACTTGAGAGCCCAAAATCCAACCCAAAACCGAAACTCTATTTTCAACCAAAATCCCACTGTTTCCTTATAGAATACGTGTCTGAAAACCAGTCTTCTGTACCAATCTCATGTTCTGCCATTATGACTTCCCATCTCTTGTCAAAATCCACTGCTTCAAGATCGTCATCCCATACAATTTCATTCATTTTTTTAATCAAATCGCTGTAATCATCCCTCGTGGGTCCATACTTGACCGGCACCTTGTTCATGATATGCAACATGCAAAATCGATGACGGGCTGTCTTGAACATTATTGCCACAGATTTTGTAATCCCTGGATCCTGATATGTGATGATGTACTCGGGTTCCTTTCCTCCCATAGCTGTCAAAAACTTTGTAAATACCCAGTTGAAGGATTCAAAGTTTTCCTTCGCAATCAATGCCCCACAAAATGTTAATGACCGTTTATGGTGGTCGACACCGGTAAACGGGGTGAATACCATCGAATATTTGTTGGTACAATAAGTTGGGTCAAAGGACACTGCATCACCAAATACAGAGTAATTTCGTTTAGCACTAGCGTCAGCCCAAATTGTCCTACGTAGGCTTCCGTCAATGTCTATATCTTAGTCGAAAAAGAATCCCTGTCTATTTTTAGCCATGTTCTTAAAATGATCTACAAATAAATGACCGTCTCGCTCATGAATGAAGCACTTCACATCCCTGTGGAAGTTTTTGAAATATGTTAAACTGGCCCCAATGTTCTCGAAACCATTAACGTGCTCCATGCACATATTATAAGTCTTTGTTGCTCTAATCTTCAACTACGCACAAAAAACGTAACTTCAAATATTAAATAACTTAATTAAATCCAATAATATTGTCACTTTTAATATAGGTTGCAAACAATCTATATCAACGAGACAATTTAAAATTAATTACTAACCCTCGAATTATAGACGATGATCTGTTTATGATAACTCGTAATTCTTCTTGACAATTTATGAAACTCTCGATCATAGACCGAGATTATTTCGTGATTGTGCCCATCGGTGATTCGGTCAATACATATTACCCTTTCGTTCATAAATAACCTTATTCTAGTGACAACACCAATTTATGTCGTGTCTAGTAGTATTTTTTAGAGTCTTTCGTTTTACTTTTTACGGGTCATTTGCGTTATTTTATGTTAACTTTAGTTTTAGTATTTATGTTATTATTTAGTAATTTGAGTCAATTTTGAGAGTCAACCCAAAAGTCAATGAAAGTCAAACCCGAAACCCGAGACCCAAAAACCCGGAAATTGGAGTGGGCTAGCAATGAATCACCAAGGCATGAAGACCAAACCCAATGGGTCAATGGAAGTCAAGGCGGGGCCAAAAGTCCATGGGTCAACGAAAGTCAAGAAGGAAAACAAAGGAAAATCTGGCAGCATACGACGCAGCCTGCGTCATCACGACGCAGCCTGCGTCATCACGACGCAGCCTGCGTCGTAGGACGCAGCCTGCGTCCTTTCTCAGCACGGGATTTCTTCATTTCTTCGTCTTGTCTTTTGGAAGCCCACCTTTCAAGGCCCCTAGGTTTGCGGACCAAGGGTATTTAAGCAGAAAACTGAAGAGAGAGAAGAAAAAAAAAAGGATACAACATTTAACATCATATTTTTCCTTAGAAATTCTCTACTTTGTTCTTCAACTTTGGCTCTTGTAATTTGGTTTTATTTAGAAATTGGTTGTAATATGAAGACTATGGGTAGCTAATCCTTTCTTTACTTGGTGTAATTTGAACAAGTTCACACCTTTAGCATTGTATGACTCTATAATCCTCTTCTTCTTTATTTAATGCAATTTGTTTATATTAATCTTTTATGTTGAGTGAATGAATGTTTGGTTTGACTAGCTTGACATTTTGTTTACTTGATAAATGCTTGTTCTTGGTAGGAATTGTCACCCTATGCTTGAATGTGTGAAGTAGACTTGAAAGGCTTCATCTTTGGTTTAAAAGTTTGAGTCTTTTGAGAAATAAATTGCATGTTGTGTGATTTTTACATGGTTTAATATTGAATTGCATAATTCTAGCTTAATCCTTTGGTTGAATGCTTAAAGCTTACTCCTTTGTTTATGCTTATGTTTTAATAAGTGTGGATTTAGTTGTAAAGGGTCAATTTTGGGTGGTTTAATTCATGTTGACTATTTCTTAGGAGGTAGTATTAGATAAATAAGAGGAGAAGTAGAAAGGAGTCATCTTTGCTAATTGTTGTGTTACTTGGGATAGTTACACTAAGTATTTTCTCTCATATTTGGTTAATTGCATTGAAGGTGTTTGTGCAAGTGCCTAAACTAGAATCTCATGTTTCATGTTAACTCATCTTTTTACCCAAATTCCCCCATTTATGTTTTCCTACATGTTTTCCATTGTGAATATCATAGTTTGTAATTAATCTAAGTCTTTGTTTTAATTTGTGTCTTAATTAGTAATTAGTGCTTTAAATTGTGATTAGATTCGTTAGTTTTGTTAATTGATATTTTGAAAGAGTCTAGATTAGATTATTTTTAGCTAATACCGCTTTCCCTTGGGTTCGATCCTTTTCTTACCCTTACTACCCTTTTTATTTAGGTTGGTTTGAGTCTAGATTTGGTTTTATAAATTGTTATTTGGCCTAGCTAATTTGCGGAATTAACGACACCGTGTTTTAGTCCCGTCATCTAGCCTTGCACCTGACCCTAGTTATTTTAGTCCTCCTTTTCAGTGTTTCATCCACCTTGTATGATTTACTGAACCCCTCTCGGTTGCAAACCAGAAGCTTTGATTTCAATTTCCCATCACGCCACTTCTTTGTTGTGTACTTCCGAACGTCAAAGCCACAAGCAAGTGCATATATTTTGTAGAAATCAACTGCTTCATCAATATCAGAGAACTTCTGCCCAACACACGGAGTAAATTCATTTTCTACTTTCTTACAAAACACCCATTCTCCGTCAGCAAATGAACCTGCATAAGTTGTACAAATTCTTACATTATAATAACAAATCTTCAGCTCACTTATACACTTTACTAAATACAATTAGTTGTAACTTTAATTTGTTACTTTAACTTCAACAACAACAAGTGTAACTTTAATGTATAGGTAGTGAAACTTCAACACTATGTCACTTCAACGTTGTTTTATTAGACTTTAATGTAAATACCTGTAACTTCAAGACTTTCAAACTTTAATCACTATCCGGAAAACTTCTAAGAATTCCATGTGTAACTTCAACGCTTTCTAACTTCAAGGATATTTTCTGACACTTTAATTCACGAATGGTGTAACTTCAAATTCATTTTTTAACTTTAATATCAATCAGTATAACTTGAAGACTAGTTTAATACACACTCAAATGCGTGACTTCAACGATGTTTTGCAGACCTTCAACGACAATATAAGTAACTTTAAAACTATATGTAACATTAACAACTATCAGCATCACTTCTATACACAATTAATGTAACTTCAATTCTTAATATCTTCAATACATTATGTACGTTCACACAATTAATGGACAATGTTTTGTAACTGAAAGTCCATAGACCTTAATTAGACTCCTCTAATTATTTACTAAATTACTTATTAATTTAGTTTATGATGATCTATGTAACATGCATGCAAATATAAAGACATTTATATAAAAGAAGAAATTTCCTCACATTGATATGGAAATTATATGGGCACAACAAGAACTCCTTCTTGTTGTTCTTGAGCTATAAATATGGATGAACACAAACTATCTCCAAAGTAGAAGATCTCCTCTAATTTGCACCAAGATTAACCCAAATAATCTACCCTTATTATTAACTAGATAATAAGATAGATATTATTCTACTAATATTATGACTATATTACTACACTAGTAATACTTAGTAAATATTATTATTTGAGAGTTTATAGTGAGAAGAAGAGTTTTAGAGAGAAGTATGACAATTGCACAAAATGAAGTAGTATAAAATGAACTCAAAATGTTCATAATATAGGCCATTTGGCCGGATGTCATAGTCCAAATATGGACTATTATTTTGCTCAATTTTGTCACATGCATTAGAGTGGAGTGTTGTAGTATATATGATGATTATTTCTACTTGTAATGTCACTTTCATAAGTAACTAAATAGTAAAAACAAGTAACGGACAACATGCCTCACCTTGAGTCATACAGCATAAATCCGTTCATTATGGCCTAGTTTGGTCGCATTGTTGATTTTGATATTGTCCTCAGCAAATACTTATTGATCTATGGTTAATTATCTTGTATAATTTAAGTGTTAATTTGATCATATAACAATTATATGACTCAATTAAATAAATAATATGTACTTAACATTTTAAGTAATATTTTACCATTATATCAATATATAATGGGTCCCACAATGCTTAGTTAATTTATTTTACAACTCCTTGTAAATATAATTAACTCATTACCTCTATCTCAAAACCTCAACTAATTTAGTAATTTAACGATTAATTACTAAGTTAAATCTTATTTTATCGTATTAAAATAAGATATAAATTTATTAGTCAATTATCGCATAATTGAAAAATAAGCTTAATCGAATTTGAGTTCTTAACTCATTTTCTAATAATTAACTCTCGTACATATCGAATATATGTAATGTACTAATTAACTGTATCGTATACAAATAATTAGTTACTATTTGGATTCATCCTTTAGGTGTGACCGAAAGGGATCAGTTGATCACCGCCGTCAAACGACAATAACGTCAAACTCTAGTCAGCCAACCGTTATTGATTTACGTTAATCAACTGACTAATCATATATATAGTCAATAAATATCCCAATTATATTTCTTAATAAGATTTATTATGTGGCGCACTATTTGTGGAGGACACCTACTCCAACATTTCCCTCCCCAAGTTCCTTACACAAGTCACTGGTCAACAAGTTTAGGTGGGATATTGTCTCTAAAATACCTATAAGCTCTCCCGAGTCTTATAAGCCTCCTAAACCGCTCCGAGTCCCACTCCCATGGATAACCCTTACACGATTTATGGGAATATGCCCGACAACCAAATCCCGACTCCAACCTCTCCAACTCCCGCGGATGAAAGGTCAAGGTCAATTGATTAAGTACTCTAAACTAAGGTCTGACTCCCATCGATAACCAAAGTTGAGTTGATGAACCAAATTCTACCCGTATCCGCTAACTAAGGCCCAACTCCCGTCGATAGCCCAAGTTACCCAAGATCGGCCCAACTCCCGTTGATAGCCCAAATGGTTGAATAAGGGTCGAAAATGTCAAATGGTTGAAGTTGCAGCAAAAAGAAGGAAAGGAGGGGCATGTCATTGTAAGTACACCAAAAATCACCCAAGTCACGTGAATTTCTTTTGCAATTCAATCCATTTTCATTCATCTGGCGCTGTTTCATCCCGTCTTATCACTCGTTTTTCCGCTCATCTTGGTACCTACATGACAAAAATAACGGAGCAGTACCGAAATCCCAAAAATAACACAAAATGACGTTTATTATAATAAACTAGCTAATATGATATTAAGCTTTAAAATAAGTGAATAGTACTAAGACGACTTATAAAAACTGTCAAATAAGAGCTAAAAATAGGGTCAAAAATACGTTAATTATCGTCTTATCACAAAAACACTGCATTCATAATTTATCTTTGTGTGATATGCTTAAATTAACTTATTAAGTGCATGGGACAGAGAGTGGGACAGGGAAGGGGACAGATGATCCATATTTTTTATAATGTTAATCTTTGCAACTTTTCCTTAAAACCTCACTTTCAATTCCTCCGCCATATCCATATTTAACATTATAATGACACCATCCTCAAACTAATGAAATCATAGTCACTAATAAATGATAGACCACAATAAAAATTTCATAGTCACTCACACACATCCACAACTTGGAATCACAAAGAAAATTGATTATCAAAAGGCAAATACGTAACTAATAGTTCAATATTTTATTACATATGTGATTACCTTATTATTGCTAAAAATTTATCACAATGTAACAATTATTTATGCTAAATGAATATACAATAATGACAAGGCAAATAACAACATGACCAATATTTTAAATTTATATTTTGACTAAACAAACTTACTTGCTTTATTTCTTTTCAATCATAGCTCTTGTCAAATAGATGCAAATAAACTACATCATATAAAAACTTACAAAAAAACCGCCGTATGCTTATAGCCAACTATTAAGGAGATACTCATACATTTAAACGAAAGGCTATCAGACATTTACGTACCTCAAGCAACCAATCCATTTTTGAGTAACAAACTACTTTCGGCTATTCAACCTTTAATTGATATTCACATACTTACAATATAAAATTTATTAGTTTAATTTTTTAATAACGTAACACTATATGAAACGCATATTAATATCCATCACGTTATATCATTTTATCAAAGGTTCTGAGTGTTTTTTTTTCTCAAATGATAAAGACAACATAAACTTTTCTAACATGTAATTCATAGGAGAGCAAATAAATAATTAAAATAAACAACTCCTTAGTTTTCACATTGTCCATAACAATTTTCGAATTCTATTTTCACGAAAAAATTGTTCATATATATACTTTTAAAATAAAAGATTTTAGGAAGCAATTTCTCTTAAATTAAATTAGTTTATAAAATACTCGCTTATAAATGTTTTAAGATTTACACAGGTCACCTTTAATGAGAAAGGGTCTATGTTCGTCTTGTGATTGTTGGAAAAATTACTCAAAGAAAAATAGAAACAGTATAGTAAAAATAGATTATAGGACCAAACTATTAAGAAAGAACAAGATCACCTGGAATTTTGTTGGGTGAGTCGCGGAATCATTAGCTCTCCTCAAAACGATTCACGCCCTCCAAATAAATCGCAGGAAGTTCATGGCGCATCGTCCCCAAGATAAAACCCCAACTATATAATAATACTCTCTCTGCGTATAAGAGAAGTGAAGCTAACTCACACACGAAAACCTGGCTATTTCTTGTTCAAACATAATTTGGGAATGTTGTTTGCTTTTAAAATGTGAATAGCTTTTTTTTCATGCATAAAAAATAAGAAGTGTGCTCATATAAATAGGGTGAAGTACATATTTAGTCAACCACACATAAATCAACCTTTTTAATACCATCAAACATAATGTTTAATTCAAACATTACTCTCACAAAATTAATGGTGAATATAATTTATGAAAAAACAATTAAATCACCTTTTAAATGCTCAAACATTTATCACCCATATAATGACCAATAAATTAGGACTTTAGATGTCATAAAGGTTTTATGAAAAATGTTTATAAGAAATGTTTATACACAATAAATACAAAATACTATGTAAGTTAAATTCACTTTATTGTAAATAATAAATTAGCTAGTATAGTAATAAATGGTCAAAACTTGTATTAATAAAAAGATTGAATAAATATAAATATATTTTTGTTAAAATATATAACATCATGCGGTGAAGCTCATGATGTGAGGGGGTTGGGCAACCAATGAAACCAAGTAATATCACTCTCTAATCGCATAAGCAATACGAATTGTGTAAATTATCAATCATTGCTTATAAACTTCGCAACTATAATTGCTCGTAAACTTAGCAAGTATATGTTCTAAAATTTTGCCTCCAGTTGTGTGGCAACTTACGATTATGATTTATGAACTACTCATCATCTCATTACATTTGTTCTTTCCACTGACTTTTACGCGATCTATAAGCCGTTACTTTGACCCTATTTTATATGTCTATATAACTTATTTTATAGAATACTATAATTTTTTAGAAAGATTTTTATAATGATGAATCTCAATATTTTAGTTTTATATCTTGATATTTTTTATTTTTTTTACTTATTTATACTCAAAGTTGAGTATGATAATTTTGACCCTAAAAATAGAAATGAAAATAATATATGTGATGAGAGGACATGCCTAATAGTAATTAGTTAGTAAGATATTCAAAGCTCTTATATTAGTAGTATCTCGAAGTAATTAGTAAAAATCTAAGCTATAATATACGCAATAATTCTTGTAAGAACATCGTTTTATACAAGTAATTGTAAAATAAAGTTATATTTTATCATAATAACCCCAATAAAATAACTTCTAGTCTTCGTTTTATATTTTATCATAATAAACTCGACACCCAAAATTGACCCAAACTACAGCACATGAATGTGACCCGAAGCCCGAACTTACCTAACCCAACCCAAACATGACCCGAGCTTTGTTGACCTGTAACTAATTCGGCTCGAAATGACCTGATCTGAAACAAGTCGACTCGGAAATGACCCTACAATACATAACTCTAATTGACCCAAGAAAAAAGACTTGAAATGAATAATTTGAAATCACAGTTAATACTCCATGCGTCTAAATCATTTATTTGCCTTTAACTAAAATAACCCTCACAAAGAATATAAAAAAAATGCAAACAACTAATTGGAATAGAGAGAGTATTACATTAAAATAAAGAACCAATCATCAAAACTAAACTATAAATAGGTAAGGATCAAAAATATATTTTTTCCCTTAATCATTGACTCGAAAACGACCTGAACTCAAAATAACCCGACCAACAGGCCTAAAACTCGAAATAACCTGACCCGACCCTACCTGAACTAACCCGATAATGTGACAAACCCGACCTGAACTGGCCCGATATGAACCGTTTGCCATGTCTAGTTTTCGACTAATTAACCACCAATTTTTCATCATAAAAGCATAACGGTACGAACTACGAAGTATGTGTTACATGATTTTACAATATTCTATTATAACATCGTTTTAGAAAAGATTTACTCTAATATAATAGAGTGGTACACTCCAAAATGAAAATAGATAACAATTGACCGGAAAAGTATATAACAACCCGGTAATTCTTTTCATTAATGATAAATAAAATTGTACATAATCAAGTAGAAATAACCAATAAACTCAACCTAGCCCAATCCAAAATTTTCACGAGTTGGCCCACTTCTTAGGACCAAATAACTTGTCTCCTTACGACATATCTGATGCGTTAAGTCATCCAGCAAACTCCAAAGCATGTAAGGAGGTGTTTGTTTCGCGCATGAGTATGAGTTTAACTGGGTTGTATGGGGGTTGAAAACTTGATTCCTTATACCTTGCGTTTGTTTCGATTCTTAGTGGTGTGGGTTTGAAGTCAATTAAAGTTAAATTAATAAAATAAAAAAATTTAAATAAAAAATTTTAAAATTATAAAATTATGAAACTAAAAACTTAATCAATAAGTACATAAAAAATTTAATTTAAATTATACCATAATTTAATTTCTCACACCCACCCCCTACTAACTTGGGTATGAGAAACCCATAGTTCATGGGTTTGAGGTATGGGTATGATACCCTAATTTTGTCAACCAAACACTTAGCATGAGTTTATTTCATTCCAAATTCATACCTTATACTTTCATAAAGTGAAATAACACCACCTAAATCTTGATGTTGAGTGGACCATTATGGCTCTTATCATGTTCTTATGTTCTTTAAACTAGTGTCACAAAACTAAACATAAAATCATCATTTAATTCAAAAGCATACATGGTTTTTGGTGTAAGACAAACTTCTAAATCTATGCTTTCAATGTCAACGCGTCCTGGACTAACGGTGATTTTCCCATCGGCTTTTCTTACAAGAATACCCAGCTAAAAGTGCTTCCACTTTACCAAGACCAAATTCGGGTCCGTACATATCAAATCTTGTTGTTCCACCTATTAATACTAAACTAGAAGGGTTAATAAAATGGAGATGTCATCTCTTCACCATCATTTTGAGCTTTATTGCTTAGCAGCTTCACAATAATCATCTCATAGAATGCACGTATGTCATTGTGGCCCACGAAAGCTTCGTGAATTATTAGCATAGTTGTCCATCCAAAACCGTGCCCCAAAAGCTCAGTCACCTTACACAAGTGTTGCTGTCTCATGATGAAATACCCGACCAATTCGTTATCTTTCTTAATTACCCTTAAACACTAGCTACTTTGCCACTATTTGAGTATCTTCTTTCTTATTTAGGTCCTCTTTGCGTCTTTATTTTAGTGGTCACACTTTCATGTGTGATCCGAACTAATAAGCACCATCATTCGATGGCCCTAATCACAATCTTTTTTTCCACGTCCCCATCTTTCCACGTCCATAACAAAAGATTGGCAATTGTTCATACTTTACTGGAAATCCAAGTACTATCCCTCCACCCATTTTATTATCGCATATTTAACATGGGTTTCACACACCAAGTAAAATATGCATTCGAACAACTCTATATGATCCTTTATGTTCTTTATTTTAATTCCTCCCTTTTCGACCTCTCATACAAAGGCAAATCATATATTCAATTCCAAAAGGGTAGATGAAATAATGGAACGTCGGTTATTTTTTTTTTGTCATCATTCAATAAAGCGATGATCAAAATGCCATGGTTGACCCTCTAAATTCCATGTTCTTATCCTTTTCACCATTGCATTTAAAAATGATAAATGTTATTATTTGCATCTAGGACATTACCTTTAACACCTTTTCGACCACTTCAGAGGTTACACATGCATCATGTCAATGGCTACTTGGGTGTTGACCGATTCATTGTGCTTAGCCTTTTAATAAGCATGGTTTGCTTCTCGCTCTTTCCCTTTCTATTGTCTTCAAGCTAAGTTCCTAATTAGGCCTCCATTTGTAGAAGCTATAACAATGTCCTCAGACATGCACGTAGTACTGTAGAAATGATAGACAAAGAGAACAGTAAATTAATCTCAATTTTGAGACAAGGACCCTATTAGGAACGGCGAAAAACACCAGAGGAAACCCTACAGAGTCACGATGATATGTTTACCTTTCTTCATAACCCATTATTTGCATTCTAACTCCTTGTGTGACAATGAGTCTTCCTTCATTACCCATTGGTTGCATTGTAACTTCTTGTGTGAATAATGAGTCTTCTTTCTTCATTACCCATTTTTTAATTGTAAGGGATTGAGTCCAATACCAATTCCAAATTTTAAGGGTTTTCAAACACTTAAAATGTCTCAATTACGAAATTTAATTCAATTCTTATTATCCAAACATACAATATCATATTGATTTTGTTTGAAATATATTACTCCCTCCAATTAATCATGTTGTTACCTCTTTCTAATTTGAGCTAAGTGTGGTGATGTTCCCTCTTTTCTCATTTGTGAGTAGTTGCGTGATCCAAATTTAATTGAATGTGGGATAATGTGTTTTGTGTGATCCAAATTGATTTACTATCCTTATGTCAAAAAAAATGGAACAACCTGGTTGATTAAAGGGAGTACATTTTAAGGATTTTCAAATACTAAAATTTCTCCAACCCTCGATTTTCATGGACACATTGTGAATAGAATCAATTAGGAATGGGTACATTTTTACGGAGGCTGAACGGAGATGCCACGACGCAGTAAAGCGAGGTTACGCCACTAGTATGAGTATCCTATTCTAGTAGGACCACATTACAGTTTCCCATACGTAAGGCTAAATCTCATGCCATTGCAATCCAATGTCGGCATTTTAAAACTAAAACCAAAAAAAGGAAGTCGCAAAGTGAGCGTACATGTTACTAAAAAGCTACACATCACCTCTTCTCTCCCCTACCCTTTCTCAACACTTAACCATAATACATCCAATTTCCATAATCAATCATTTTCAACCTCCATTCTAATTCATATTTTCTTTTACTTCAACAATACATTCATTCAACACCTTCAATTCTCAACTCTTTGACTTTTCCATTATTTACATGTGCATGAAGTTATTATAGATACAAGTTTCCAGAAAACCTAATTTCAATGTCGATTTCCGAATCGGCGGAGACAGTAATTAGACGGAGAAGTGTTGGTAATGAATCGGTTGTTGATGAGAGTGATGTCAATCCTCGAACTAATTTCGATAGCAGTAACTGTGAAGTTGAAGGTGACGGTGATGGCGATGGCGATGGTGAAGGTGAAGATAAGGATGTTAATGGCGGACGCAGTCAAGATTTTCAACATGCGATTAAGTATACGTATCGGCCTTCAGCTCCGGCTCATCGCAAGATTAAGGAGAGTCCGCTTAGTTCCGATGCCATTTTTCGACAGGTTTGACGTTTTTATCATGTTTTCTATAATTGCATGTCAATTGTGATCGACGATTTATTGACTTGATTGTATGCGTATAATAGTGCCTAAGTTTTTGTATAATTGCAGGCTATTAATCGTATTATTATTTATTACATGAGGATTACAGCATTAAATGGCTTGATTGTATACCTACAACTGTCTCGTACGATGTTTATTTGTGTAGTTATGGTTTTAATTACTGAAAGCCATGCGTAAGCTCACTTTAGATGGAGGTTCTTTATCCAATAGAGATATAATTTAGTGATATACTCCGTCCTTCCTGGTCATTTGTTTACCTTTCCTTTTGGCACAAAGATTAAGGAAAGAGTAAGGGAAATATTTGTGGTTATACTTAGTGGATAATCCCATTGGGAGATCATAGAAAATCAATCTAATATAGAAAGGTAAACAAATGAATAAGACACCCTAAAATGGAAATGGTAAACAAATGACTGGGACGAAGGGAGTATGTAAGTTACGGGAAGTTTCTAATACTTGATGCACTTATAGAAACACAATTGATATACATAGTATGACTTATAAAATTGTTTGTCACATTTTGGCCCTCTTTAGATGGCAAGACAAGTAGTGCTCAATAAGAGATGAAGTTTCATGTGTATCTTTGCCCATGACGTTGTAGGAACTGTTGGAAATATAGGGTCACTATAGGGGCGAAGATATAATTAGAGAAGAGATGTTGTTGTGTCGTGGTATGGAGGCACCCGGATTACGGTACGAATCGGAATGAGGGGACGACGTCCCCTGGCTCACACAACACTCCTAAAAGTTGTGTACTCAACATTTAGGAGTTGAAATCATATGGTGTGCTCAAAATTATCGAAGAGAAGTAGTAGATGATATATTAAGATGTATGTTATAAGACTACAAGCTTCTCATATATATAGTGGTAGAAGAGGAAAGCTAAAAGGTCAAAGTGATTAATTAGCACCATAATCACAATGTTAGTGGCATAACCACCACCATAAACATGGAGTTAATTAATGGCTAATAACACGCAAGTAGTGGTGAGATGCTTTTACGAGGCAATGGAAGACATCTCTATAATACAATTTATCTAGACGACATTGCTAGCCTTAACATTACTTCTAATAGGTACTCCCTCAATTGTACTCAACTTCTAGTGTTTTGTATATTAGGACATCTCTCTCACATGAAAGTTCTTCCCAAATCATGTAAAGAATTCCTCCAGATGAAGTAGTTAACATGTAATAAGAAAAATTAACAGAATAGATGTTGATGGTATTGAAAACTAGATTAAACATGATATATTTCGTGATACGTATCAATGTAGCATACCATGACACGATGGTGCAGTCCATAGAAGCTTTTGTTTTTGTATCGGTTATATGCAATGTCAAATCAAAATATCAAATACTGTAATGGCCAACTACATCGATATGCAAATACAACAACATCAGAGCCTTAATCCAATGATTTTGAGGTGGGCTGACATAAATCATCCTTGAACCGTTATCGAGTGATAGCATACCTCAAAATGCAAAGAGATAGAAAGAGAAAAGTGAAAAGCGAATGAGAAGTGAAACATGATACAATAATCAAGCTTAGCTTAGGTATGTAAAAGCAATGCACCTTGTGTCAATAAAGTGCGCGCCTTTACCTCACCTTCTCCTCTTGCTGTGCTCCTCATTTTCACGGACCAGACCCTTGCACTGTGCTGCTCATTTTCACGGGCCCTCGTCCCCCTTGCGTGCCTATCTCCTTTTAATACTAAGTTGCCATTTAAATTCTTTTGCACTCAATAGACACTAGGTGTGTTAAGCCGTTAGTTAGTAAGTTGTCAAAGCCTTAGACTTGTGGGTTAACAATTACCTCCACTGGTTTGCGTCAAACCGCGCTCATAGGTTGATGCTTGTCCTAATATGACTCACCTATGAATTTAATGTTCATAACCTAAAATACATCGTCACTAATTCTTTCGGAAAGCAAAAGGACTATGTACTCCCCTTGTTGTAGTGTACTATTGACATAGTGTCTTGCTGCAAGACTGAATTGTGATCGGTCTACAAAGGTTTTGAAGGTTCTCACAACCGCACTTTGAGGTGTTATTTGTCACGTGTATGGTGACTCTTCTTATTCCCTCCTCCCCTTGTCGTAGGCGACAACAATTGATTCCAAAATCAAAATTGGAGTAATATGAAATAGCATGGATAGTGTTCTATCTTAATATGATGGTATCAGATTCTAGTTTCTTTGTATTCTCTAGAGCAGTAGCTTGTGTTACCAGCAGTTTCTAAAGATGATGTTATGCCTTCTTCGATAACGCCATGGTTATCTTTGGTAACAGAGATGAAGGCATAAAATCTGAATCTAACATTTTGAGTTGTTGAATAATAGCTTATATTAAAATAGTGTTGGCTAAGATGCTATGTAAAATTTGGCTGATTCATCCTTTACATCTCTTCTTGCACTTTCATTGGTATTTTTAAATATTAACAGGCTAAGCGCTTTTTATGATATATCTTGTTCCCGTATCTAATTACACCACATGACATTGACCATCATAATTTGATCACTGCAGAGTCATGCTGGTCTCTTCAACCTCTGTGTAGTAGTGCTTGTCGCGTTGAACAGCCGGCTTATCATTGAGAATCTCATGAAGGTTTAGTGTTAGTGAACTTCGATCGTTCTCCTCTTTACTCTTTCATCTACTGAATTGACTACCTGGTTTTATTGTCTTTTCCAGATTGAAATGATTGTTTTTATCTGGTAAACTTTTGCAGTATGGCTTGCTAATTAGAGCTGGTTTCTGGTTTAGCTCAAAGTCGCTCAGGGATTGGCCTCTTTTTATGTGCGGGTAATAATCTTGACATAGCTGATATTTTGGCAGATCATTTGACATATTGCAGCATCTCCTTTTTGGGTGTTGCTGCCCCTTGTGTATTTTTTAGCTTTTGGCTATTCCTGATTTTTTTTTTCCAATCGTAGTCTTACACTCCCAGTTTTCCCATTGACTGCTTTTCTGATCGAGAAGTTGGCACAACGACGGCGTATTTCTGATCCGGTAGGTGATAACTTACTGTGACTTGGTAGCCATTTCTAGACTGAATATAATTGCTATAACTTTGTGGTGGTTGCTGCGTTCTTGTTAGCGTTTGTAGCTTTTCTTGTGGGCTGAACAGGCGGTGCTTTTAATGATACCCCTCTCGTGGCAGTTGAAAGGAGTGGGAGCCTTTGTAAAGTTGTAGCTCATCAAATTCTATCTCCTTTACTATTCTTTTTGCTAGTACATTTTTTTTGCATCAACATTGAAGATATATTATTGGAATATATCTCATTTTAGTCATTTATATTGACCACATTTAACTATGTTGGTCAAACAGTGTCAACTTTCACCAATATTATCTCACAACATATACGGTAGCTACAATTTTTAAAAAATGATACGGAGCAGTGAAGATTTTTTTTTATATTTTTTTTATTTATTAATCTTACATGAACATTTTACATTGTACTGCTTCATATATATGGAGATATTTATGGTCAAAGTTGAATTGTTTGATCCCGACGTCAAATGGGGACAATAAATTTGGATGACGGTACTATCTTACAATTAGGGGAGGGGATAGGATAATCGTGGGAAGACCGAAGAGGCGTGGTATAAGAAGTTCGAAACTTATCTGTGGCGTTGTTTTCATACCTTAAATGGTAAAACGTTACGCGCTAAACTTTTTACAAATCATTCAAAAATTGTTCATATTTTTCCTGTTCAGTGGTTGGTTTCTGTATGTCATTTCCGTGTTAGCATCGTTCTGCAGTTGCAATAATCCTAAATCCGTGCTGCATGGAGTGTGCCATAACATGATTACTCATTTTTTGCTCAGGTGGTTGTCTTGCTTCATACACTTAATGCGGGGATCTCTATCTTATATCCAGTTTTTGTAATACTCAGGTTGGTTCCCTGGACTATCTCATGTGTGTATATGGTTTTAGAATAGTTGGACATGCAATATTACTCTGAATTATTTTTGCGATTATTGTTCATCCAAATCTCTCTGACAGTGTTTGATATTTTGAGAACACGATCTCTGTTCTGGTAATTTAAAAATGAGCAATGTCTAAGTTTCTTTATTTTGCCCTAATGCGGATACCTTATTCCACAGTCTTTTTCACTGATATTTTATATCTTAAGCTTCACCTATTACTATTGGTTTTATTTAACCAAGGGCTAACAATATCTTTGATTTAGATCCGTAGGGACAATAGGTCATGTTCCTTTATCTTTGAGACAGTTACAACACATAAGGGTCATCTAGCAAATCATTTTATCTAGTTTTTCTTGTATCCTCTTTGGCTCGGTTGCATGTAGAGGTGGATGTGAAGTTCCTTATTACATTGGTGGAAGGCCTTGGTTTGTACGATGTCGTCTTCATTTTTATTTATTTTTGGATAGAAACAATGCTAGTTCAGGTTGCCAAGGGTTTTTATTATTTTGGGTCAGATCAATGGAAGTTTCTTTTAAAAGGACGCCAAGGGAGTGATGGCCAGTTACAAAAAGAGGCGGAATAAATGAGTAAAGAGTGTCAAACTTAAGAGTTAAGACCACAAAGAAACATCTCAAACAAGTGTAAATCAGAAAAAAAAGGGGTTATGTTATTTTATCAGTTTCATTTCCCATACCTTGAGAAATAACTTATCATCATAGGATCTAGCAATCTTGCAGGTGTGATTCTGCTGTCCTTTTTGGCGTTGCGTTAATGCTCTTTGCTTGCACCATGTGGTTAAAGCTGGTATCATACGCGCACACAAACTATGATATGAGGGCTATTGCCAAAACATCTACAAAGGTAATGAAATCTTAGCTTCATTTTATTCCTTTGTGTAACTTGACAACTTGTGGCATAGTTCACTTTTTCGTAATGTGTGACATTCATACACGACATAATGATATCTGTTTCAACTATAAAGAAACATGTGTGTGCATGCCTGTGTGTTCAAAGTTGAACCTCACCTCTGCCTTTCAATTATCAGTTGTCTTATAGCTGTCCTGCATCACTTGCCCACTTCTGGGTTCAAATCCAAAATGTCCTTATTGTCCTTTTTACAGCTCCTTCAACAACCAATTACACCATATTTACTGTTAATTATGTCGAGTAAGTTTTTGTTGGCTCCCTTAAGCTGATTATTTGATACAAGAAATGTGTCTTGGTCAGCTGGGATGTAGTATTTGTACTCTCCTTATTGGATTTTTTTGTTTTTTTTTTCAGGAGGATAAGTTGACTGCAGAAATTCCTTATGATGTCAATTTCAGGAGTATAGTGTACTTCATGCTTGCTCCAACTCTCTGTTACCAGGTGATTGTCATCCTTGACCTGCTCTTGTTTTTGCTATTACAACATGGTTTATGTTGACAGAAGTATGGGTTTTTCGATCATAACCTTTATATTTTTAGCGTATTTGGGCCATTTTTACCTCATATCAATGCATCAAGATAATTCTCTTACATAAGTTCTCGCAAATAAAATATCAGGAGCCTTTACAGCTTTACTCAATCTGCTGTACTCACTGGTAATTGGTTTCAGAATGAAATTGATGCTTTTCTGTTTAACCATGTGATCGATTGTTTAGATGCATTCAAGTGTCATTAATTGCTTCATGATTGTGTCCTACCTGACTATGGTAGCTGTTCATTCTTTATCATCTAGACTATTCTAGTTTATTGCACGTTTCTTGCCCTCTGTTAAACTTTTTTGATGAATTGAGTGTACTGCTGTCT
Organism: Heliosperma pusillum; assembly: GCA_022085475.1. NCBI lineage: Eukaryota > Viridiplantae > Streptophyta > Magnoliopsida > Caryophyllales > Caryophyllaceae > Heliosperma > Heliosperma pusillum. The sequence goes on from JAIUZE010005737.1 coordinate 45,172, forward strand.
AATTGTTTACTCTGTTAATCTTTTTCGGTGAATTGAGTATACTGCTTTATAAATTGTTTACTTGTTTAAACTCAACTTGTTCTGGTCAGTGTCTTATAATAGCATTTTGATGTTGTTACTTACATCTTCTGGCTTCCTTATTATGCAGCCAAGTTATCCTCGAACGTCTCACATTCGAAAGGGATGGGTGGCCCGACAACTTTTCAAGCTGGTGATATTTACTGGACTGATGGGCTTTATCGTAGAACAAGTCCGTAAATTGCATTTATTAAGATGACATGCCTTCTTTATTAGAGGCCTCAGGGGTGACTTCTGACATCATCTTAACATATATTGTTGTGTGTCTTTTGTAGTATATCAACCCCATAGTACAAAACTCACAGCACCCTCTGAAGGGCAACCTGTTGTATGCAATAGAGAGGGTTTTGAAGCTCTCTGTCCCAAATCTTTACGTGTGGTTATGCATGTTCTATTGCTTTTTTCACCTTTGGTAAGTTGTCCTCTTGGCTACTAGGTAACTCTACTCTTCAAAATAATCCTACATGGAATGTGCATTCCAGTGTATTCTATTCGTTTGCAGCTTTGTACTTAATTACTGAAATCATCATTGCTAATGAAGTAATGAGTAATGACTTCTTACTTGGACTTGTGAATGTGCACATCGACGCTGTTATATTAGATATTTTTTTTGGTAGAACAAGAGATTAGGAAATGAAGTTGAAAATTTGAATAAGCTGGTATCTGGATTGTACGAGCTTCTCTAATCTCGTGAATTCTATTTAGACACAGGATTTATACGAAAATAGTTGGTTGTAAAAATTTGTTCATGCTCTTTTAAGGTCTTTACTTGCGCTGGTTTTGTCTCACTTATTGATGTGGTATATAGATTGATAGTTAGGTTTGTCTAAGAGGTGCTGTGCCGCTGAAATTATGTTCACTGCCTTATTGTTTATGATCACTGAAATGCTTATTTATCTGGATTATTGAAATTGTGCTATAATGACTATAACGGAGTATTCTCTTCTCTTCTAATTTGGGTTGTACGGTGACTACGGTCCCATGGATTCCCCTCATAGTCACTTCAGGCCTATTATTTCCCCTTCTTTCTCCTATAGCTGTTGCATCTTCTCATCTGGTAGCATCAAACACCTCTTTGACCTCTTCTCTCCTTAGAACTTCATTGGCTTAGATTTTACAAAAATGTTCACAAGGAACTTTTCTTTTCTCCTTTTCTTAACTTGGGAACTGGTAGGTGTACACCTTTTAAAAAAAATTGCGTGTGTTTTATCATTGCTGTGAAAGTCCCGTATCGGAATATTTTTTGATGATTATTAAGTATTTAATCTGCTCATGTGTTTTCCTCATTCTCAAATTCTTAATCACGCAGATTAAAACTTCTGGTCATGTTTGGTCTAGAGCCTTTGTTTCTGAATATCAGATAAATTGAGTTTAGATTTTTACTTAAGAAGGAGAAAAAGATGGTGAGAAGGACAAGGTTGAGCTTATGGAGAGAGGAAAAGAACTAAAGGCCGCGAGTAATCTGGTCGTACATTTTGTCAGATGTACTACAGCTGATACAGCAAGGGTGAAAGAAAGAAGAAGGGAAGGGGCTATTGCCGATTGGCATGGGGCATTTAAGCGAAGAGCATTATGGGGATCATGCTTGAGCTTATGCATGTGCGGCATGTCTTGTAATCAGCCAATATTATTGGGTTGTCGTAAATACACATCTCATAGCTCTATGGCCACTAATTGCTAACTTAGATCACAGGTTTAAAGTAACGAATCCGTTACAGTAATCTTAGTATTTCTGCTGTCAGATCTGTGTTGACACGTAAAATTTGTTGGGCAACTCATTTGTTCGCTCGCTTGTTTTCTTTCAAGCCTAATTTGAAATTCGTTGCATAAAGATAAAGCATGTTAGCTCTTAAGCTCTAACTGAAATCATGGAATCTGGTATGATTATTGTAGAGCCACTATTTCGGCAGAAGTGCTGCGTAGACTACTGTTGCTTTGGATCCTCTTTTTCTGATGATGACTGAAACAATATATGCTACAGCCTGGCATATCATGCTGATGTACATAAAAATTTATTGATGCTGTCTTATTATTGTAGGCTGAACATATTGGCCGAGCTCCTTATGTTTGGTGACCGTGAATTTTACAAGGATTGGTGGAATGCAAGAACATTTGAAGAGGTATACATTTATCTTAAGTTTCAGCGAATACCCGTAGAAAACATGAGTTGCTAATGTTCTTTTTATGAACTCTATTTTGGTGCATGTGCTTGCTACGTTGATAACTTCTCGCATCAGTATTGGAGAATGTGGAATATGGTATGTATCCTTACTGAGTTACTGTCTATTTAAGTATTTATGAGCTTTGCTGGACATGTATTTCTATCGCATTGCTCACAATATTAGGTAATTATGTTTAAAAGGCTTGATACAGTGTGCTAGCCAGTTGGGGAATAGTGAGTTTGCTATGTACGTTTTTATGATGTTAGTTTGGTTTTAGAATGGATGAATGAGAAATGAGAAAGAAACTTTTAGGGTAGATTATAATTTGCTCGGAATGGAGTAGATGATGAAATAATAGGGAATTCTGTTCAACTTTTGAGGGGGAACTGTTTTCCCTTGACCTACATTCATGTTGGGGAACGTTTGGGGGACCCTTGCCTAACCTTCATGGCCAGAATTTCAGTTATTCTCTTTGAAGATATAGTTTATGAGTTTCCATGCCTTTACTCTCATCAACACTGGACCTTTCTGTTCCTTCTATAGACAAGGTTAGTCATGTAAGCTTTAGAGCTTAGTTATACAATTTTGTGGTAAAAGCTGCGGTTGCGATAATGGGCGCAAAGCCACAAAACCGAAATGGCGTGTATGTAGAGCAACAAGCTGCTGCCACTGCAGCTGTAATTTCCAAGTGTTACCATGTTAGGCCTTCACTTCTCGAGATCTGAATTTCAGTGATTTTCTACGCTTGCTGTTAGTTTTCCTTTGTCTTTTACGAGCTTTCTTTTTCCACAAGCTCAAACAACGTTTACAAATGCTCCTATATAGTACTACAAGTCGCGGAAATATCGTAGAGTCAGTGGTAGTTGTCATCTCAAAAATATCGTTGTCTTCTCAATGGGGCATATATAAAGGGAAATAACGTGTTGCTAGTCCATGCAATGGTGTCCTATGAATTTACCCGGGTGTTCCTCTAATATGTATTATATACGGGGTATTATTAATTAAAATAAATCTCTAGGGCAATTGCCTTTTCAATTGTTTAATTTCTCTTTTCATGAACTGCTACCAAAAGCTTGTATCTTGCCAGTCCTCTTTTTTCCTTGATTCCTGCATTTCTCTTTTGGTTACATTAGTCTGATCCAGCTGGGCTTTTTATATGAATCTAATTGAGTTGTAACTAGTTACAAAGGAACAAATGTACAAATTTAGTAACCCATATGCGGGTCAGCTTGGTTGAAAGGCGTTTCACAAAGCTGCCCCATATCCATGACCATCATATGTATTGCTAGACCAGGATTATTGTACCAAGGGAACATGTTGGCAGTTTATAATAGCTGTTCCTTTCACTTAGAAAACCGGTCTTCGCAGTGCAGGGAAAAATTAAATGATTTGAATCCCGTAGCATATAAATTTCATTTATATGATGCATCATTTTAACTTTATTTGGTATTTTTATGTTTTTTTAATTTTTTATACATGTACTAGACTATCCGTTCACTGAGTTCACTTGTTTTGCCACAGCCTGTACATAAATGGATGGTTCGGCATATCTATTTTCCATGCTTGCGGAATGGAATATCAAAGGTTTGACACTATTTCCAAAATGTGATAAGTTCCAGATCATTATGGCTTAAATGCTTGTTTTTCCAATTTCTCTTTGCTGTTAATGATCTTCCACCAATGATTATGCTGGATATATTTGCGCTTCTTCTTGAGTCTTTATGAACTATTTGGAAGACAACAATCATTCAGCAGTGAGACTTTAAGGGCTTGTTTGGATTGGCGGATTTGGAGGAAAAGGAAGGGGAGGGGGAGGGGAACAAGGGATATAAAATCCCTTGCCTGGTTAGCAAATGGGGTGGAGGGATCCACTTTTCCTCATCCCAAGCAAACCAAATTCCCTCTAACATAGAAAAGTTTTGGAGGGAAATTGTATCCAAATACTCATACTCCATTTCCCCTGCCCTCCCCTTCTCTCCCCTCCCCTTCCTTTCCCCATATCCTCCGCCACTCCCTTTCCCCCCTATATTTTAATCCAAACAAGCCCTTAAATTTATTCGTGTTATATAAAATTGTAAACAAGCTGTCTTCATATCAATTCATCACTAAAAAAATTCTGTTTGGGGCTGTGGACTACAGTTCACTGTTAGAACTCGGCTGGATATTGTTAAGTGCTACTAGGTAGCTCCTAATCATTGCATTTTTCTTCCAGGGAGTTGCGGTGCTGATTGCCTTTCTTATATCAGCCATATTTCATGAGGTATTTTATAATTTCAATCTTGGAAATACTTGTGCAATGTTAAAACCACCTTGATGTATGTCTAAACGTTGTGGTATGTGCCCTTTCTGGTTATAGGGGGTCTTCTCGCTCTTTAATGAAATAGGTAGCCAACACTTGCAAATAGTTTGATTTGAAGTCATTTTAGAATTCTACCTCTAGTGGAGATAGGCTTTAAGTGAGTCTTTAACCTTTGATTGCCTAGTTTATGACCAGATTCCTATGGGTACAATGGAACTTCACACACAGAAAGCTTTGATGCTTGGAGTAATCTAGATAAGATTGTTCTCTGCCCTTGTAGCCTTACCTATTGTCTATCCTTTGGTATCCTCTTTGGCTCTTTGTATTAGTCCCTCCATTCAACTCCAAGTTACCCATGATGTCATCGCTTTTAAGTAAGTGTAATTAGCAATAAATTGAAACTAACCCATTGCTGACCCTTAAAACAATGGCCAATTATAATCACCACTACGAGACTCCACCACCCACCACGTCACTCTCACTACAACCCCACCACCACCACCACCACCACCACAAAACACACAAAAAAAAACATGATGACCCCAACCCTATATACATATTAAAATAAAGGGAATTTAAACAACATCTAAACTTTGGTCACTTAAAGACCTCAAAGTCATAAAATGACAAAACCAATATTAATGTCTTATACGTCAAAAACCAAACAAATCAACAAAAACATTGTTTATTTAACAACATTTAACATGAGGTTTAGAATAAGATATATGAATGGTCTAAGAAGTGTGTACTATTGTGTGAGTGATGTTGTGATGTAACTGATATATGTTGAGGAAAGAATAACACGAGGTTAAGAATATGTGTGCTCACCAAACCTGGTGAGCAGAGGTCGCCGGCGAGGAAAGGCGATGACGAAGACAGACCGGCGGCTGGCGACGAGGCAAGGGGAGGCAGACGGCGAGGAAGGGTGGTGGAGATAATAGGGATTAGGAATGAGATTTACTTTGATAAGGTGAGATTTAAAGGGAAAAGTGAGATGTCTGATATTAGAAATCAGTTTTGTTTTCAAAAGCCTTATTTGCCGTGTCCGACCATGTTGGACTGTGTCCGCCACGTATTCTTTTTAAAATAAAAACCGAGGACACGGTTTTAGGCTTGTCCAGAACGATTTTAGAGCGTGTCCCACGCGTGTCGTGTTGCGTCGCACACGGGTGTCCGACACGTGAACCCTCAAAAATAGGCGTGTCCGTGCAGCCTAGGTTGTGGGTGAAATTGTCATCCTATTAATGTCTAACAAGAATGTATTATATAAATAATTTTAAAAAGAAATAAAAATATCGGGTGATGGTTGGATGACGTGTGAGATTGATCTTTTATCCACCCTACCGTCCATCTGTTTCAACCGTCGTCCGTTAAGTGCAGATTTTTTTATCCATCTTTCGGGGTCAGTGGATCAGATTGAGATTGGTTGTGGATGAAAATACCATCCTACTAATGTGTCTAACAAGAAGTCCTTCATATCCTGATGAAGTCTTTGAAATACCCGTCACTTTTTATCGGAGTTCAGACAAGTTGCTCTTGATATATTTATTACAGTGTTCTATGTCAACCGTAAACCACTATATTGTACTTTACTATTTTGTATCATGTTTTGCCCTCACAAGGTCTTGTTGTAATCTTTCTGATTTCTAAACAAATGTGGATTTGTAATAGTGGTCTTTCAAAGCATTCTTCCACAAAGTTTTAATAGTGTCTACCTTGCAATGTCTTACACTTTTTGCAATAACTTTGTGTATACAACTTTGTCAATGTGGAACAACTGAAGTTGAAAATATTATTGTTAGTCAGCCTCAAAACTAAATCATACATTTTAGCGCTGTAGGATGTACAAATCTGTTAAGCTTGCATGATTTACAAACTAATAATCTTTTCGGGAACCCCATAGAATATTTAGCTATAAAAGGCACATTCAAGAATACAATGCTAAATTTTAGTCAATTTTTTGTCAATTCACTCTAGCTGGCTTGCTACTACCATTGGGACATATTGTCACATTAGGGCACAAACCTTTCATAATTTGTCTTCGTATCATATTCAGTGAACACAAACCTTAATGTTGTCGCAGGCTTCAGCCTTTCAGAGCTTGAAGCGTTACAGTAATGTTTTATACCATTGGCACACCCGATAAACCCTGTATAGAGAAGGAAAATTGTCAGTATTGAACTGATCAAGGTTTCATGTATGTTTTCTAGTTGCAGTAGATTTTGATAAGCTATGCAAAAACTTTCAATTTTGTTTTGCAGCTTTGCATAGCTGTTCCTTGCCATATCTTTAAACTATGGGCATTCTTGGGCATTATGTTTCAGGTAAAGGATCCATTTAGCCCGTCAGATTCTTTTATTTTATTTTTTCCTTTTTAGTGATCGGCCTAAGAAATCGTTCCCATTAGCTGATAATGCTATGACACATTTCTGTTACAGGTTCCGTTGGTTTTGATTACAAATTACCTGCAGAGAAAATTCCAGAATTCAATGGTATGTATGAGGGTATTTTTGTTTGTTTCAGTTTGATCTAAAGAGTTAACACAGCCATTCGCTGACCTGCGAAATAGAATATGCACACACTTACACATAGGGAGGAACATATAATTGTGATCCGTCTGTTCTCTTTTTACGGGTAGTGTTGTTCTGCAACATACAATCAGGGATTCTCTTTTGGCATGCCTGTTACAAATTTCTGAACCTAATTTTGTCTATTTCAGGTGGGGAACATGATATTTTGGTTCATTTTCAGCATTTTCGGTCAACCGATGTGTGTGCTACTTTATTACCACGATTTAATGAACAGAAAAGGCCAGTTATCATAGGCTTCTTCAACATTCGCTGACATGTGAGTGAAGTAAATTTCATTCTTTGGTAAAAATACTTTTATGTTGCTACCCCAGGCAACGGTCTTCACCGTGTCTCACATAGCAGCACCCTTGCCTTGCTTTTCTGTACAAGCAATTTTGATGGAGATGACATTGAAATTGTGCTAACTCCAATCACACACGATCAGGATTTTAGGAACTTCTGGGAAATTGTACATGATTTGCTTTTGTTTTCCCTTAAGTCCTCTACTGATCTGCTCTTTGTAGTAAGGTCGGGGCCGTTTGTTTCTGTTTTTGGAAAGACCATTGCTTTGTTTGTGAACATTGTACCATCTCCTTATGCTTGCTGGATTCTGCTTGTGATTAACTGATTATGACTACCAAGCGTTTGGTGAAAGTTGAGAAATCGAGCAATTTTATCATAAACCAATGTAGTCCATTTTCATCCTTGGTCCTTTCACTTGGTTTTTGCCAATTTAAGAAATGTTGTAAGCTCAAAGATATTATATTAAAACGATTAGTAACATAAATTCAAAGAATTAGAGAGAATAAATGTATCCATTAAACTAGTTGAAATTTTTGATAAAAGCTGGCAAAGTATACACGGTACTTCGAAATTCGACTTGAACTGGTTGAAATTTGATTTGAAGTGAGATGGAAATTTGGTAAATAGAATGGTCCATTTTGATGTCAAACTGAACTTATACAACCGGAATGGTTCTTATTCAGCCGTAACTGAAATAAAAATCAATGGTGAAATGATGTGTGTCTCCATAGCACCTCGATTCAATTTCAAATTGTACAAATACATAAGGGGGCTGCGAAACATCGTCGACGTTTAATAAAACATCGTCGACGTTTTTAAAAAAAAAGACCTTTACTACCCTTTTTTCTCCTTCCTCTCTCTATCTTTTTCTCTAAAATTCTAAACTTTCATAAAATAATCTAAACAACTTCCACAAATATTTGAAAGACGGTTTTCATTGATTCTTGAAATAGTCTTCCGCTACGAGATTCATAAAATAGTCTTCCGTTACGAGCCTATGCCATTTTTTGATTCTTGAACACTGTTTTGAAGTCGATTTATAGTTTGTATGTCGAATTCATGATTATTGATATGATTTTAGGACGAGTTAGGGTAGGAATGTCTAAATTGGACGTTGATATAGGGGATCAACGTCCAATTTAGACGTTGAGAACTACAAGAAACGTCCAACCTGGACGTTGACACCCCATATCAACGTCCAAGTTGGACGTTACCTTTAGAGCTCAACGTCCAAACAGAAAGTTGAATCCCTACATCAACGTCCACTGTAGACGTTGAACTCTATATGCAACGTCCATCCTAGACGTTGACACCCCATATCAACGTCTAGGTTGGACGTTGCCTATAGGGTTCAACGTCTAAAGTGGAAGTTGAATTAGTGGTTCAACGTTTTGTTTGAAGTTTATTTGTGTATTTTCGTGTTTTCGTGTAATTTCTCGTGTTTTCGCACGTTTTATGTAAGTTTTAATGTAATTTCCGCTTGTTTTGCACGTAATATTAATTAAAACCAAATGTAAACAGGGTTCATTTGAGGAATTTGTCGATAACGGGTTCGATTTCAACCCTTTATTTGTGACGGATATAGGCTTTGATACTCGTGACGAAGCGTTCGATTGGGCCCAAAAGATAGCGTTTGATATGGGTTTGCATTGGTGAAAGCAACTAATGGAGCGAAAAACCGTAGCCAACCCGACTTGTTATCTTCATATTTGCGTTGTTCTAGGTACGGGAGGCCACCGGGAGAGTATGATCCCGATAATCCTAGGAAAAAATCCGGTTCAACTAAATGTGATTGCAAATTTCGTATTCGAGCCGTGCAAAACAAGTTTCAGGGTTTCGACGGTAAATACTTAATACTTTGGAACATTGTGACCGCCGATGGTTATGGGAAGCACAACCACAAGTTGGTAAAGTACAAGAATGGACATAGGCATTTTGCGGGTTTAAATGAAGAAGAGAAAGAGTATGTGAAACAACTAGTCCGGGCCTCAATTCCCCCGAGAGATATTAAAAACGGTCTTCATCAAAGAACCCCGGAAAAACCGCAACCCTCAAGCACCCAAATATATAGTGAGACAACCAAGCTTAGGCGTGAAATGAGAGGGAATCGAAATCTCGCTCAACAAATGTTGTCCTTAGCTGTAGAAGCGAAGTATGTGCAATGGCATGAGAAGAATCCCGAGACATGTGAGCTTTCTCATGTTTTCATGTCTCATCCGGAAGCCGTGAAGCTGTTTCGTACCTATCCACATGTCGTGCTTATTGATTCGACGTACAAGACCAATGTGTACAAGATGACACTCGTTGAGCTTGTTGGTGTCACACCATGTTGATCTTCGTTCTTAATTGCTTGTGTGTTGATTCCTTCTGAGTCGGAAGATGGGTACAAATGGTTATTGAAGAAGTTGGGTATGCTTCTCGAGTTCACCGAAGCAGCTATTTCGGCATTTGTCACTGATCGGGAGTTGGGTTTGATCGCGGCTCTACTGTCCGTCTATCCTCTTACATCTCACTTGTTGTGTCGTTGGCACTTGAACCGTGTTGTTGAGAGCAAAGCACAATCGTGGTCAAAGCATGAGTGGCGCACAAAGCATATCATGTGCAATGAAGAGCACGGTTGGAATGGAGTGATAAATGCTACTACCAAGGAAGAGTTTGAGTTGCGTTGGGCCGCATTTTGTAACAATTGGAAGGTAGTGGCGACTTATGCGGCGAAAACATGGGGCCCGTACTCAACAGGGTTCGTATATGCTACACGAACCGGTATTTCCATCTTGGAAACACGGCTACTTCCCGGGTGGAGTCCTCCCATTCTCTTTTGAAGGCTTGGTTGAAAAGCTCTAGCCTTACCCTTGATACCATGTGGTCCCGTATTCGTTCTATGCTTGAAGGACAACACTCCAAAATAAGAAAAGAGCTCGAGGACTCAAGAAGTAAACCTCGTAATACGTCTCATTTGTTTTCTTTGTTGAAAGGAAAGGTGTCCTTAAAAGCTATCGGGATTATGGAAAATGAAACTTAGAGGGGAATTGAGTTAGGGATCGGGTTGGTAAATGGATGCGGTTGTGCTTTAAGAACTACTCATGGCTTACCTTGTACTTGTCTCTTGGTTGGTTTGAAAAACAATGGTGAGAGAGTTCACCTTGATCAAGTTCATTCATTTTGGAGGACATTGGAGTATGACAATGATGACACAATGCCAAAAAACGATAATGGTGCATTTGAAGAGCTCGTCGATGAAATGAGGAGTAGTGATCCGGCAAGTAAGAGATCTTTCATTGAGAAGATGCGCACCTTTCTTCATCCGGAAGACGAGTACGTATTGCCACCCCCTATTAGAGAAAATCCCAAAGGTCGACCAAGAGGATCTACTACTAGGAACAAGTCATTTTTCGAACATGTAAAGAGGAAGTTTGAGACACCTAGTTCAGATGGATCGACGACCGCTCAACAAACAGCAGTTGGTGATTTTGATGAGGAGAGGGTCGGTGCACCTTTGGAATTGGCCTACACTAGGGGTCCTTTGTCAAGCTGGAATAAAAGATGGGGGGTCCCGGAGGAGATGTGGTGTTTTTTTTATGGTTGGGTGGATGTAGGTGACGATGGTCATTGTGGTTTTAGAGTATTGTCTCATGCTGCCCGGGGTCGAGAAATTGACCATCTAGTGATGCGAGAATGGTGTGCTCGAGAGATTAGGGGTTTTGAGGTGTACAAGGATTATTTTGATGCGTCCTACGTCACAAATAATGGTTTTACTATGTTTGACAACACTTTGAGGCGCATTGAATTTTCCAACAACACCGGTTGTGGTCAAGAACATTGGATGCATGACGTTGATTTGTATGTTTTCGCATCGTTGTTTAACTGGGCAATTTGTGTCATAGGTAAGACCCCGACTAGTCCGAGTACATGGCAATGTAGTACATTTTTGCCTTTAAGAAGTTGTCCTCAAAGTCCGGTCCCATATGGTATTTTGTGGATTTTAAATCACCACCAACATTGGATGCGGTTGCATTGTAGTGGACCACCTCAAGAAGTTCCAATGCCTCCAATAGAGATGACTTGGGCGGGGTATAATGAACAAAATGTTGCACACTATGAAGATTGTACAAGACAAATTTCGAAAACTGGCATACATGTACGGGAACGACACCTAGAGTGCGTCGCACAAGAAGGGATAAGTCTTGACTGTTGTACTTGTGTATTTGATGGATATTTATGTATTATTTTTTCTTCTTTTATCTCAATTTATTTTTTATTAAATATAATTGACGTTGACAACACTCGAATAAAGTGGATATATAAAGCTGACGGAAATTAAAGTGGATACATAAAGCTGACGAAAATTAAAGTGGATACATAAAGCTGACTGAAATTAAACTGGACGGAAATTAAAGCTGACAGACATTAAAGCCAATACATAAAGCTGGCGAAATTAAATTAGACTAAACATGATACCACCATTAAGATAAACATACCACCAATACACTAATCAGTGGAATAATCTGTGGATGAATATTCCTTTGGCTTGAATAACTCCTCCTCCTGGTATCCGGTATAAATGTGGTATATAAAAATTGACTCGAGCGGGCCATGGAATATCTGACCATCACCCTGGTAACCCTCCATCAGCTGATGCAGTGTCATGGACGGGATGATGGTTTCACATCTTTTGAAAAACTCAATCAGCTCCGCCTCGATCCTCTTTAGTTCATCCCTTTTCAGAAGGACCGATTCTAAAGAACAACAGAAAATGATAACAAATGATGATTAAGAACAAATGAAAATGATAAGAAATGATATTATTAAGGTATGACGATTATTAATTTTACCTTTTGTTATATTCATTTCAGGAATATGAGGGTAATTTGTCTTATAGGGAGTACCCATCATTTGTGGTAGTGATACGAGATTATGTTCATAACGTCTCATGAAATCCCAAATGATATGATTATTAAACACGATTAGTAAACGGCGAAATAATAAAGGGAATTCATTAACAAATTTCATCAATTCTATTTTGTATGAAATTAACCTCTTCAACATCGTTCAAAGGCATGAGGGAGGAAAGAAGGAAAATAGAGAGAATGACAAGAGAGATTTTAGAGAGATAGTAGATGAGATAGTCAGTTGTGTGAAAAATGATGATGGAGTGAGCTCCTTAAATAGAGGCGAGGCTTGGGATTGGGTCCGAACACAAAATAATCTAAAATAATAATAATAAAAATAAAAGTACCATTACATAATTCAAAACATAAAATAATCTAAAATAATCCGTAGAAACATAATACAAATAAAATAAAACATAACTAAATAATCAAACGTCGTCATGTCCTACATCATCATTGTCGTCATCCTCCGTGATCCTGAAGTAGTCGGCCATATATGTAACCAACCGATTTACACACGATGCCATCACCTGCTCAGTAGGCTGTGTGTAGATAAGTGAGAACCTCCATGTAAGAGCTCTGCAGAACTCGGGCTCATCCAAAAGAGGCACCGTGGAGAACTTGGTGCGACGGCCGGGAGGAAAGAAAAACGAGTGGGAGGACTTCGTGTACCATGTCATGTAACGATCGACCGTGTCAAAGGGCATCACGACCGGTTGTGAACGGTCTCTCAAAACGATCCGAGCCTCTGGGAGCCCCCACTCCGAATCAGGTTACTCTCCATAATACAACCTATAACCCGACTTCGGTGAAGCCGGACGATGCTCAACAGCTGGAGTACTCATGGTGGTCGGGATAGGCTAGACATACCCAAACTGCCGCAAAAAACGGTCAGGCTGATATGGCTCTACTACATCAAGAAATCTAATCAAGCCCGAATAAAGCGATGTCCTACAAGACCGATGTGAACCAACACCGTAAGGGGTCCAACAGATCCGCCCTAAGCTCGTCTAGCCTCTGACGGTGCTCATCTAGATCTTCTTCTCCCCCTTAAACCTAGGAACCCGTGACCAAGCCACCACCAGTGGTCTACCCTCAACATAGTATCCTGCATGGGGTCGGAAATGGGGAAAATACTCATATATCCAAGCCTGGAGCAACGGCAAACAACCGCTAAGCCCAGGAGCCTCTCTCCGCGACGCCATACCCAACTGACGGTACAAGTACGGCAATGTCGCAGCCCCCCAAGGATACTCACCAAAACTATCCAAGTCATCAAACAAATGAAGCATCCGGGCCACTATCCTATAACTAGACTTGTCCGTGAACAATGTCTGTCCAACCAACAACATCAAGTACGCCCTCAACGACTCATCATGGCGACCCGTCTCCACAACCTCACTCAACTTCTGAGTCGACAACCCACCACTCCTATAATATGGTGGCTCGACATCCTGAACTGCCAGCCCAAATAAAGTAGTCATCTTCTCCCTCAAGCCTACATCCTCCCTCGTGCTACCCTCCTCCTGCTCCACCATACCCTCCACAAAAACCCTAGCGCCACTCACCTTTATCCCTAGAATACGCTGAACATCATGTAGTACGATAGTGATCTCTCCAAAAGGCATATGGAAACTGTTAGTATCTGGCTGCCACCAGTGGTGGAGCTAGGGGGGCTAGCAGGGGCGCTCGCCCCCCTTGGCGGTTGAAATTTTCGAAGTTTTTAGCGAAATGTACCTTATAAAAATAGTTGTTCGCCCCCCCTAAAATTTTTCGCCCTCCTTAAATTCAAATCCTGGCTCCGCCACTGGCTGCCACCTCTCTACAAATGAACTACATAGATTTTCATCTATGCTGGTAGTCACACAACTCCTCAAAACATCAAGCCCACTCTCACTAACTCTCCGAGGAACCAGCTCCGGCACCTTCATCCCGTTCATAGCCTCCATACAACCGGGCCTCTCGTAACACTTGAGCCACCATCTCACCGGCTTGGGCTCCGTCTAACTACTATAAGCCACGTGTCCACCGAAACTACGTAAGACGTTGAGGTGAACCGGTCCACCCTCAACCACGCCACTAAGACGCCAAGACAAATCCCTCTTCGTCTTCTTCCTCCCCGTGCTAGATGAACCCTGACTAACCGGCACATATCGTCTTCTACCAACATGTACCACCGTCTTACCTGTTGGTTCGGATGCCTGGTTCTCTAAAAAACACTCGTCATCGAGCTGCTCTGCCGCCCCCTCCGACTCAGATCCTGAACCGCCGTCAACATTACCATCATCAACGGCACCTACCCTATAAAAAACTGACGGAAAAACTGTCTCGCTCACAGCAGGCGGGGGCGTAGGGGCAACGTCCATACCCTCTGACCGAGTAGGACGAAAGACCACTCCGGGTTGACGCACTCCGGGTACACGCTGCTTAGATGCCGTCACTTTTCGGCCTTTCGTACGATCAGGGACCACCATTATGTTTTTTTCTTTACCCATCTGCATATACGATAATATAACGTTATAGACAATCGACAAACAAACATAAACTCATTACAAAAAACATTTGAAATAACGAGAATAAAAAACGATCATAAACATATATAACGTTCTTTCAAAAGCGATCATAAACAAACATATAATAACAAATATAATAATTTTACACGAATTAAATTACATATGATTAAACAAATAATCATCGTCAACATTCAAAACCATCGAAAACAACGCAAAAACATAAAATGGATGCCTGGTTGCACATTGGTGTTAAGGACCAACGTCCAGCCCAGACGTTGGTCATCAACACCAACGTCCAGTCCAGACGTTGGTCACTAACACCAACGTCTGGGCTGGACGTTGGTGTTGATGATCAACGCCTGGGCTGGACGTTGGTCTTTAACAACAACGTATACCCTGGACGTTGGTCATCAACACTAACGTCCAGCCCAGACGTTGGTGTTAGTGACCAACGTCCAAAAATTCGTCCTTTTTCATTACCACCAACAAAAACCGTCTTCCAACAACATAAATCTAATAAACCTCTTTCACTACTTCCACAAATTTCGCCATAATACATTTCCAACATGCAAAATCAACTCAAAAACCGTCTTCAACAACATAAATCTAAAAACCGTATTCAACAACTTTAATCCAAATTTCATATCATTAAAGCAAACCACAACACAAATTCAAATCAATTAAACATATATACATAAACAAATTCATAACATTTAAACATATAAACAGCCAAATTCAAATCAATTAAACATATTTCAATCTAAAAACTATTTCAAAAATAAAAAGAAAATAATTACTTACTTTAGGCCGGCGGCTTGCTCGTGGTGGTGGCGGTAGCTACTGGTGGTGAGGGCGACTGGTGGTGGGTGATGGCGGCAGTGGTGGGGTCGTGGTGGTGGTTGTACGGGAGAGGGAGAGGAGAGGAGGGTGAAAGAGAAGAATTGAAGTTAGAGAGGAAAAGGGTAGTGACGGTCTTTTTTATGAAAAACGTCGACGATGTTTTATAAAACGTCGACGATGTTTCGTAACCCGGATACATAAACCGGCTTTATACCTAACTTAAAAACAAAATAAATTGATGTTAGGAACACCGAACACAGCTCGCAAATTTACTCCGAGGAAGAGTGCACCTTTTTATTTATTTAGCTTGTCTCATTGAAGACGGGCACTATCCGTTACAAGCTGAAGACGGATAGTATCTCTCTCACAATATGCAAGTGGAAGGATCCATTTGTCATCCACTTGCCTTCACACTTGCCTATTGTGAGAGGGGCACTGTCCGTTTTCAGCTTGTGACATTAATGTCCGTCTTCAATGAGATTTTGTGTTATTTCTAATATGGAGACAGACAACCCATGATTGGAGAGGCAGTTTTAGGTGCTCACTGATTACAAATAGAGCTGGTAAACAAACAATGACACGACTTGAAAACACGAAACGAACCCGACACGGAATTAACGGGTCAAGTGAAGGTTTAATGACTCATTTATGTAGATGAGTTGACACGAACACGACACGAGATTATTTTGGGTCAGGTTTGGGCTGAGCTCTCAAAACACGAACCCAACACAAATGATATGTTTACTAAATTAATTCTAATTTTTCCTAATACTCCTAAATTAAACAGAACAAAAATAAAGTGAAAACAAATAAAAAAACAGTTATAGAATGAATCAGACATCATTTCAAACTTTAAAGATCATTTTTGAGACGGGTCAAATATCATACCGCATAAACATATAAGACAAATACGGTATTATACTTTTACCTATGCATTCTACATACATTTATCGTAATGATCCCATAATATACGTAACTCGTCTTAAATGAAAGTTGCTAATATGCAGTTGAAAGTTGACTAAGCATTGAAATCAGCGGTCATAACGTATGGTCATAACATATGCATTGTTGCATTGCATTGCATGACCAAAACGTGTTCTGTTTGCGGTTGAATGTTGACCCACATTTCCAATAAATAAATAACCTCTCATTTATTTTGGAAAAAACAAGGGAACATTAACATAAACATAAACATAAGGCCGCAATTTAATACTCCACTTGATATCCCCACTACTTTTCACATGATACCCGCAACAAATTGCTCTATAAAATCTCTATAATATTCTCTCAACTTAACTTTCTCAACAATAACTAAATTGCTCACATAAAAGTTCATTAATTTTCGTGAGACGATTTTACAAGAGACTTATTCTATTTTAGTTGAAGGGTAGAAGATGGAGGAATTTAGATGCAAATCGTATAGTGATGGGAGAATGGAAATAGAGAGATGCTCCTCTTATAGTGGAAATAAACATACTTGGGATAACCCTTCTTTAGAAACATCATCAAATAATAATGGTAATAATAATAATAATGATTATAATGGTGTTGTTTTTCAAGATATAAGAAGTTATAGTACATCTTCTTATGCAACTTCAGTTAAATCTAAAGAGTTGAGGAAAGACAAAAGGGCAAATGGGTCATTTACAAAAACAGCATGGTGTTTTGGAGATCCAGAAATGCAAAGAAAGAAAAGGGTTGCAAGTTATAAGAGTTTTAGTGTTGAAGATAAACTAAAGAAGTCTTTTTCTAAGAGCTTTAAGTGGATTAAAGATAGATATTCTCATGTAGTTCATGGTTATTAATTTGTAATCTATTATTATTATTATGTTTGTTCACTTTACTACATTTTATTAATGTGTATTTTTATTTCAGGGAAATTTGATGGGAAATTCAGAAATTTATCAAAGTTTCTGTCTTTATTGTTGTATCTCAAGGGTCTGTATATACATAATCAAACAGGATGAATATATTGAAATATGGTGCTTGGATAAATGTACAGTCGCAAAAGAACTGCTCTCCTTAGAAAGTATTTCGCCCCTTACAAGCCTAAGGTTACCACGAAATCAATCCGAGGATAAAACTACACCGACCTTTGAATCTTAGGCGAGAAACAAAGAAACTTTACTGTTTTGTAAGATTTGTAGATAGTAGAAATCTGAAATTTTTGTTGTGTTTGATTATGATATGCTTCCTCCTATTTATAGAAGAGTTTGCATCCTATGACATATCTGTCAAAAGGCATGTATCGGAATTCAGTGAACAGGAACATTCTGTTTCATGCGAAACAGAACAAGCGCGAAAAATTGCGAAACAGAACAAGCGTGCAAAATTAAGAAAATTAGTCGATCGACTAAAAAAACCAGTCGATCGACTAACTTCAAAAGTTGCAGACTAAATTTAGTCGATCGACTAACAAAACCAGTCGATCGACCAAATCCAAGATTGCAGTCTTCAAAATAGTCGATCGGCCAGTTTTTCCAGTCGATCGACTAAATCACAGTTCACAGACTTTTGAATTGTCTCAATACGTCTTTGCATATTATCTCATTTTCTTCCGTATATCCCGTTAGCTCGATAATTAGTTTATATATGAACGTGTACTCCACACTCCCAATCCATATTATAACGTTACAAGCTTCCGTATGATTTCTACCACGATATCCAATTATACTTAAATGATCGATAACACTTAAATCACCAACATTCCTCCCCCATTTAAGTGTAATCTTTGATTCGTTTTTAAATACCTACTAATTATCAATTTGCGCATCAATGAAAATGTCACGAAGATTGAATTTCAACCTAGTAAAATGCGCGATTCATATACTCTAGTAAAAAGGGTGTCTCTAAGGATTGAACCCTTAAACATATTGAATACATGAAGACAAAATACACACAAATTACATTTAACAAATAAAGTTATATACTGATACTTATTACAAGCCTAGTATCCTAATCCTGTCATGAGCGTATAAGAGCTTTGAGTCCAAAAGCTTCCGAAGTCGGCTATACTTCACGTCTCACATAGGTGAATTCTTTTATCATGTGCCTGCAAGTACATTTTTTCAAAGAACTCATTAAGAAGATAACACTTCATCCATAACTTACAGCAGGTCCAAGTACATACCTTTGGGATAAAACTTTGATGTACTTCAACCTTAAGTAAGGGGCCTTCCACATTGAATTCTACCTCTAACATTGTATTAGAGGGAAATTGGGTATCCCAATACCTAAGGTTTAATGGACTTTAAACTTATCCCTATTATCGATTTTTCCACTAAATGCCTTGTCAAGATTTTAGTTAAATGATCTGCAAGATTTTGTTGTGATCTTACGAAGTCCACCGAAATTACACCATGGGAAATTAATTCTCGTACAGCGCTATGTCTTACACCGAGATGTCTCGATTTCCCATTATATATTTGACTATACGCTTTAGCCAATGTTACCGCACTATCACAATGTATTGATATTGGTGCCATCGGTTTAGGCCATAGAGGAATTTCATACATTAAATTCTTAAGCCATTCTGCCTCTTTTCCGGCAGCTGCCAAGGCTACAAATTCAGATTCCATAGTGGATGTCGTAATACATGTTTGTTTCTTAGAAGCCCAAGAAATGGCGCTTCCTCCAAGCAAAAAGACCCAACCACTAGTTGAAGAATGATCTTCGATATTGGTAATCCAACTTGCATCTGAATAACCTTCTAGTACCGAAGGATTCCCATTATAAGTTAATGCAAAGTCTTTTGTATTCTTAAGGTACTTTAAGACACGCATTACCGCGCTCCAATGATGACTACTCGGATTGCTTGTGTATCTACTCAACCTTCCAACTGCATATGAAATATCCGGTCGAGTGCTTGTCATAGCATACATTAAGCACCCAATGATTTGAGAGTACTTTAACTGTGATACTGGCAATCATGTATTAGGCATTAATTTAATATTTGCTTCCATTGGTGAATGAGCAATACTGATATTCTCACAATTAAACTTTTTAAGTACTTTCTCAATGTAATGAGATTGTGACAAGGATATTCCAAGATTAGTTCTTTTAATCTTAATTCCTAGAATTACATCCGCTATGCCTAAATCTTTCATAGCAAAACTTGATGAGAGAAATGTCTTTGTAAGATCAACTTGCTTTTGATCCGTACCAAAGATTAACATATCATCTACATATAAGCAAATAATTACACCATTACCGGATTTATCAAATTTGCTATACACACATTTGTCCGACTGATTAAGTTTATAACCATTAGACAAAACCACTTCATCAAACTTATGATGTCATTGCTTTGGTGCTTGCTTAAGTCCATATAAGGACTTCACCAATTTGCAAACCTTATGCTCATGTCCGGGCATAATGAAAACTTCCGGTTGTTTCATGTAGATTTCTTCCAAGTCACCATGTAAAAATGCTGTTTTTACATCCATTTGATGTATCACCAAATTATATATAGAAGCAATTGCTATTAGCAATCTCATGGTAGAAATTCTAGCAACTGGTGCATAGGTATCAAAGAAGTCTATTCTTTCTTTTTGCCTAAAACCTTGAATAACCAATCAAGCTTTAAACTTGTCGATAGTACCATCAACAAGCGTTTTTTTTTTCTCAAAGATCCATTTACAACCTAAAGGTTTACATCCCTTTGGTAAATCTGAAAGAACCCATGTATTGTTGCCCATTATGGAATCCATTTCAACATTAATGGCTTCCTTCCAAAATGCAACATCTTTAGAAGCCATTGCTTCCTTAAATGTTCTAGGATCTTCGTCTATGTTATAACAATAAGCATATTGAAGTCCTAATTCGCTCCTTGACCCCTCTACTAAATAAGTTTGGAATTCGGGCCCGAACTCTTTCGGTTTTCTTCCTCTCTTACTTTTCCGAGAACCTACAGAAACGACTTCTGGAAAGTCGATCGACTCAGACCCTTGGTCGATCGACTGGTTCTGCCTTTGGTCGATCGACACATTATCCAGTCGATCGACTTTTTCATGCTGCTGATTTATATCAACATTGTTTATTGTCACTAAGTCTTTAGGCCTCTTCATCGATGTAAATCGATCCTCATCAAAGATTGCATCTCTTGATTCAATTACGGAATGGATTGCAATTGCATGATTGGGTTCTATCACATAGAATATATATGCTTTTGAATGACTTGCATAACCAACAAATATACAATCTATTCCTTTTTTTCCTAAAGATTTCCTTTTAGGATCGGGTAGTCTTACAATGGCCCGACATCCCCAAACTCTAAGATAACTTAGATTAGGCTTCTTTTTGTACCAAAGTTCATATGGAGTAATGTCATTCCGCTTGTTAGGCACTCTATTTAATAGGTAGCATGCGGTTAACATTGCTTCACCCCAAAAACCTTCACTCAAACCCGAGTATGAAAGCATGGAATTCATCATCTCCTTTAGAGATCTATTCTTCCTTTCCGCTACGCCATTCAATTGTGGTGTGTAGGGAGGAGTAATTTCATGAACAATTCCACAATTTGCAAAGTACTTAGGACCAAAGTACTCACCCCCTCGATCGGTTCGAAGTCTTTAAATCTTACAAGATTGTTGTAATTCAACTTCATTTTTATACATAGCAAATTTATCAAGTGCCTCATATTTAGTATGCAATAAATAGATATAACAGAAACGAGAATAATCATCAATAAAAGTTCCCATATATTTCTTATTTCCCAAAGATGGAGTAGAATGTAAATCACATAAATCACTATGTATTAAATCCAACATTTCTGATGTGCTCACAATGTTTTTAAAAGGTTGTCTTGTAATTTTTGTAAGCATACAAGTATCACATTTCCGAGTTTGTAAATCAAAAGACGGAATTAAATCATGTTTAGACATATGAAGTAATCTTTTATAGTGAACATGGCCAAGTCTGCATGCCATAAAGAAGAAGGAGAAGAAGCAGTAGAAATCATATAAACACAATCATCTATCTTATTAATATTTAACATAAACATTCCGTTACAATAATATCCGAAACTTATAAATATTCCAGACTTTGATAATACATACTTGTCTGATTCTATAACTTGCTTATAACCGGATTTATTTAATAATCCTCCCGATACTAAGTTTTTCCTTATATCGGGTACATATAATACATCATATAATACTATAGATTTTCCGGAACTAAATACTAAAGTAATATTTCCACTGCCTTGTATTTTCGCTGTTGATTCGTTGCCCATGTGAAGAATGGAACCGTCTTTTACTGGTACATAGTCTTTGAACCAAGAACGGTTTTTGCAAACATGTCTAGTTGCCCCCGAATCAATCCACCAAATGATTTCATCATCCTGTACATAATTTGCTTCATCAAAATATGTAACATAATTCTTATTAGAATTATTTTTAACACAAGTTAGTATATTACCTTGACTGGTAGAAGCACCTTGGTCCTTGGACCCTTTCCGGTGCTCTTCCCCGCTAGTTTCTTCTTCCTCACTCGGCAATCCGCCTTGAAGTGACCGACTTTACCACATATCCAACATGCACTTTTCGGTTTCTTATTTGGTTCATCATTAGTTCCATCATAAGGACGTTTCTTACCTTTGCCTTTCCATTTAGAACTTTCCCCTTGTTCCACCATATTAATGGAGGAATTATTTGGATTAACCTTTTCAGTAGGTTTGTCATTTTCCTCAGCCCTAAGGCCTTCCTCGACTTGGAAACTCCGTCCAAGTTGAGCCAAAGTCATTGTTTCTTTCTTATGTTTTAATTCATGTTTAAAATTTTTCCAAGTTGGAGGCAATTTCTCAATTATACTGGATACAGACATATTCTCATTCATAGGCATGTCATATTGAGAAAAGCGATTAATAATATGAACTAACTCATTGAATTGTTCCGACACGGGTCGAGAATTTGTCATCTTAAAGTTAATAAAACGACTTACCAAGAACTTGCTACTTGTGGCATCTTCATCCATATACCTCTTCTCCAAATGATCCCAAAGTAAAGTAGAAGATTCAACATGTTGATACAAATCAAACAAAGCATTTAACATTCCATTCAATATATGCCCACGACATATATAATCATCATTCTCCCACTTAGCCTTCCTACGGAGGGCATCAATAGCATGATCATCTTCCGGTTCCGGTGGACATGGAGTAGTAATCACATATGCAACTTTCAAGTGAGAAAGTTTGAAGTGCATTTTCTTCTTCCATCTTCGAAAATCAATTCCTTCAAATTTTTCCAGTATCTCAAACTTACTTTTTCCTTTCATATCATCCATGATACAAACACTATATAATGAAGATACTTTCTAAGAATGTTGTATCTCAAGGGTCTGTAGATAGTGAATCAAACAGGATGAATATATTGAAATATGGTGCTTGGATAAATGTAGAGTCGCAAAAGGACTGCTCTCCTTAGAAAGTATTTCCCCCCTTACAAGCCTAAGGTTACCACGAAATCAATCCGAGGATAAAACTACACCGACCTTTGAATCTTAGGCGAGAAACAAAGAAACTTTACTGTTTTTGTAAGATTTGTAGATAGTAAAAATCTGAAATTTTTGTTGTGTTTGATTATGATATGCTTCCTCCTATTTATAGAAGAGTTTGCATCCTATGACATATCTGTCAAAGGCATGTATCGGAATTTAGTGAACAGGAACATTCTGTTTCATGCGAAACAGAACAAGCGCGCAAAATTGCGAAACAGAACAAGCGTGCAAAATTAAGAAAATTAGTCGATCGACTAAAAAAACCAGTCGATCGACTAATTTCAAAAGTTGCAGACTAAATTTAGTCGATCGACTAACAAAACCAGTCGATCGACGAAATCCAAGATTGCAGTCTTCAAAATAGTCGATTGACCAGTTTTTCCAGTCGATCGACTAAATCACAGTTCACAGACTTTTGAATTGTCTCAATACGTCTTTGCATATTATTTCCTTTTCTTCCGTACATCCCGTTAGCTCGATAATTAGTTTAATATGAACGTGTACTCCACACTCCCAATCCATATTATAACGTTACGAGCTTCCGTATGATTTCTACCACGATATCCAATTATACTTAAATGATCGATGACACTTAAATCACCAACATTTATTGGTTTATTGGGAGTATATTGATTTTTTTTATCACATTTGTTTTTTGAGCTAGCTAGTAAAATAGTAACATGGTTGAAGAATTGGGTAAACCAATGTCCACTGACCGTGTACAACCGAGCGGCCACCACAAACTTGAAGCCTTGCCTCCGCCCATGGTTATAGTTTCCTACGTACGACTTTCCCATTCGCTTGATACAACTTGAGCCATGAGTGCGAAATTAGCTTGAAAGCCAAGATGGATCGGCTTTTTTGTCGAAAGATTGTCCAAGTTTTGATATAAAAGTTTGCGGGTCAACTTAATAACAATGTACACGGTGAGATTCAATTAGATATTGCTAGCACAAAAAAAGGGATTCTAGATATTCAATTGTTTGCGGTTTCTCCAGATAAAAAGACCGGCCTGTCAGTCTCACAGAATAACAGAGTGACCTGAATACGGTCGAGAAACGGATATATTAATCAGCTCGTTCCAGTGGGTTGAAGAAGGATTGGATAGCATAACTCTCATCATTTCGGGTTGAGAGATAACATGTTCTATTTTAAAACTTTTATTTGATTCAAGTCGTCTTAAGGTGTTCTACAGTTACTTCGGATCAAATCAATTTGAAATATACGTCCTCGTGTTTTCCAAAGCATGACAAGTAGATTACAGGTCCGTCAAATATGCTTTATGTTGGAGAAAGTAGTTGTTTCCAATTTGGTTCTTATAAGTTGGATGCAACTATGGAAGGGATTGTAATTGTAATTCGAGTCAATTTTAACAGGTTCATTACATATCATCGGATTTGCTTCATTAGAAAAGTCTAAATGCTGTCAATGCTTAGAACGGTAAAACATGCCATCGGTTAAGCTTCGGGGTTGCTTTTTAAGAACCACCATCTACCATGGCAGTTCTACTTTCCATTCTTAGAAAAGAAAGTTACAAAATGTCCACCTCTACTTATGACATGAATTCATCATGGTGGTTCTAAATGTAATCTGCTCCAAGTCTACCAACGGCTATACCTGGCTTGGCTCGAAAAAACACAATTTCAAGAATCAAGAAAAAGAAATAATTATGAATCCAACCAGCTGCATCTTTATCCTACAAACCTTTAATAGCATGATAAAAGACGGCTATTACACGGCCTACAAAGTTTATGAAACAAGTAAAAGGGCCACATGAAATATTGTTCATATTATGCATTCTTGGACACTCAAAGATGGTGTAAATGTAAGACATAAGGATGAATCACATTAGCAGCCTATATCGTGATATTTACAGCATGAATACAAAAGATTAACATCCTCTGAGACAGATGGCCAGGACCGTGACAGAAAGGGCCTCCTCTGGCGTTGCCAAATGTGCCTTTAGGGAGCGAGGGAGGTGTAGAGGAAACAGTACAACATATAAAACAAACTCAAACAATGCCAGGCAAGTACAGGAACGATATTGACAATTCGTGTAAAAGGTATACAGGCCAATTACTCATGAAGAGTATAATAATATTGGTAACTTCACAACCATGACCTTTAACATCATTACCTCCCAAAAAGGGTATGAGTGTATTGGCAAATCAAGAAAGCAGCCTTACCTCGCCATTATGTATGAGCAGTGGCCGCTTCTCGCTTCGGTTCACACGCATTGCCATTTCTTAAATCTGTAAGTACAAGATCCTTCACCAGGGCAACCACACCAAATTTTTCCCGGTAACTTATTTATTACATTAGTAGCTTCAATGAATCCTTTCATCATCAAATTGTAGACTTTGAATTGCCTTGAGTGCGGAGTCATATGTTTTAGAAGATGATTGCTTCTCGCCAGCAGAACCAACTGGTGAACTTCTCTGGCCGCTGGAGTACCTCGGAATTGTGGTGGGGCTTGCCTCAGCCGTACGAGAGCGCGATGGATCTGAGTCGTTACCTCCTGTCAACGCTTCTCGGCTACTTGGAATAGCAGCACGCTTTAATAAACTACTTGGGCGCCCCAAAATAGATGAGCTTGACAACTATGCACACCACAGTAAGACATGAAAACATATGTAGTTAGGGCTACAGAAACTTTGAAGGTTAGTAAGATGCTGTTATCAAGACAAATTGCCAAAATATTAAAGGAGATCCAAATAATTTCAAGTTTAGTGCATGCCTAAGTGATGACTGATAGACTACCATCCCCAATTAGACAGGTAGTCAATATTTCATAGTATTAATTGGTTCCTGCAGCCAATAGTCACTATTACTCTTAACTCTTGTCCCCCTCACTCCCCTTTAGTTCCCCCAAATGTAAAAACATAAAAATTAACTTTATCATGTATGTCTGAAGACATAAATATACAATGTCACAGAAAAACATGGTAGCTAAAAAACCAAAGAAAGACTGACCGTAGGATCCTTGCTCAAACTGGGATCATTTACAAGTGAACTTTTCTGCTTCAACAAACTTCCGGAGTTCACAAGTGATCCTGACATTCTCCGTCGAGAATCATCTACAGAAGACATAACACCTGGCCGGCCTTCTTCTTCACCTGAAAAACAGAGAAATATTTTATAAAAGATAAATCAGCATAATGAGTAGCCCCCTTGATTTATAAAGTCGTACAATCTCTCTTCTTCTCCAAGCAATGTGGGACACTCACATGTGGATTTATATTCCAACTTTGCACTAGTGAACTGTTTAAAAGGGCTAAAATTTACACTTTCTATGTTGACTGCATGGAGAGAGAAGGTTCGATGGAAAACGGTAAAATAAATGCCTTCATTAAACTTGAGCTTACCAAAGTAATACGTTGAAACACGATAACTCAAATAAAGCAAACACCGCAACAGAAAACAAACCTATTTTTCTTTCAATATTAGCTGCTGGGAGAGGGGGTACTGCTGCACTAGTTCCAGCACCAGCACCCTGACACATCAGAGAACCGCCAAAAAAGAGAACAGAGAGGTAAGGACTTTCTGAAGTGATATGCTAACAAAAGACAGCATAGATAAATACTTACTGCAGCACGAGCTGGAGGAGTAGCTAACTG
This sequence comes from Heliosperma pusillum, assembly GCA_022085475.1. NCBI lineage: Eukaryota > Viridiplantae > Streptophyta > Magnoliopsida > Caryophyllales > Caryophyllaceae > Heliosperma > Heliosperma pusillum. The sequence continues at coordinate 71,940 of JAIUZE010005737.1, forward strand.
TGATTGTTGGTACTTCAGAATGGTCCAGTCAAACACATAATCAAATTGGAAACCTGAAGTGAAATTAATTCTCAAATCAAAGCAGACGAAGAGAGTATATTTAAATTGTTTCACAAAGAGCAAATTTAAGATAAAGAGAGGTAAATTTGAGCACAAGAACTTTGATACTTAATCCTGAATTTAAAGTTCTGGATTACAAAGAGGAGATAAACAAGCACACCTTCACGAATGAAGAGGTCGCGGAAATTTCTCTTAAGGTAAGTGTAGTCTGGTTTGTCATCAAACCGTAATGACCGGCAGTAATGGAAGAATGATGCAAACTCAGTTGGATAACCACGACACAAGGCCTGGAAGTATACAGTTTCAGCCTCACTCTTAGATATTTAAAACCAAAAAAAAAAAGATGATGAGATGAGCTGATATTCTGTACCTCAATTGATGTGGAAACTTTCTTCTCGCTAATTTTATCATACTTTTGCTTCTTTGTCCCAGCCTTTAGTCCTTGCCAAGGAAGACTAGAAAGCAAAGCGAAAATTGTGTGACATATTGAAGCTGATTGAACAACGTATAGACAGAGGATGAACCATTTACCTGCCTCTTAGGAAGTACATCAGCACATAGCCAAGAGATTCTAAATCATCCCTCCTGCTTTGTTCTGGAATACGAAACTCATGTCAGATAAATATAGGAGACAAACCTCCAACAGAAGTACAATGCTAAAAATAAACACAAGACTGAAGAAGAAACATACCAATTCCAAGATGAGTATTCATACTAGCGTATCTAGCAGTTCCTGTCAGGTTCTTGTTTTCTCTGTGCATTCATTTGAAATAAAACATCAATAATGTTGGTCTAGCATAGCACTTCTCACGACTCATGATTAGAATTTCCAGTTTGAAAAGATATGCCAACGAAAAAAGATCACCAATGCCGTTGAATAAACCTCAGCAACTAAAAATTGATGGGCAATAACAGCAAGGATACTGTCTAACACTGTTTACCTGTATGGAATATGCTGATGAGTGACGGTATCTCTGTACTTCTTGGCTAATCCAAAATCAATGACATAGACCTAGAAAATAAATCAGTTAGTTAGAATAAATCGTATATATAAAAGAAATAACTTTCACAGGGACACACCGAAAATCTAGTATATATACCTGATTTGCCCGCTTGCCCAAGCCCATCAGGAAGTTGTCGGGCTTAATATCTCGGTGCAAGAAGGACTTGGAGTGTACAAACTCGATGCGATTAATCTGAATGATGAAAGTTGCATGTAAGAGCAACATACTGTGCAATCGTAAGTAAATTTAAATTAGTCATAGATATGGAAAAATTACCATTTGATCCGCCAGCATTAAAACTGTCTTCAAAGAAAATTTTCGACTGCAGAAGTTGAAAAGATCTTCAAGACTAGGCCCAAGTAGATCCATTACTAGAACATTGTACTCCCCCTCAACGCCATACCATCTCACATTTGGAATTCCATCTATAAAAAGAAGTATATAAATATCAGACAATTACGGAGTACTTGTCAAGTTAAAATTATGTTCAACAGAACTATCATATTCAAAGGATTTCATGGAGTATCTAGGATTGCAAGGGCAAAGATTCCATTACTTCCTCCCTGCAGGATCCTATACAGCTTGGACTCATAAAGCAGTTGTGGATGCTTTGTCTTGACACTTTCCTGAAAAATTAAATGCACAAGACATTTAAATCAGGAAATGAAACAAATCAAGACAGCAAAGCAATACAGAGTAAAATCTGAAGAACAAGCAGCGGTACGAAAAAAATAAATAAAAAGGGAATGACAACAAATGAAGAAAAAGAAATAGGTAGATATTGGAACACTAGCCAAAATTAAGGAATAAAAGAGTAAGGAGTCCAGGGCGCAAGGTTGGTAACACAATCATCATACCACTGCCTCATGGACTTACTCATACACTAATACTGGTGTCTTAGAAAGATAATATCACTAACCAGATGGAGAAAGAGGGTGTATATTTGTGGCTGCCTGGTTAGTTTCGTTTAAGGCGGAAATGACAATTTCCTAACTTACTGATGTTTATTGTGGATGACGGCTGGGAGCCCAGGAAGTAATTTTTAATTTTGGATAGGAAGGACCACTCAAATAGTCAAGAAATTGGTTAACTTGAAACCTGATTTTCAGCCCTCTTACCACGTACCTTTCAAAAAATTACTTTATACCTCAGCAATGAGTACCTTTCAAAAAATAAACATTCCTAAATACTCTATTGTGCGCTGTTTTGACAATGGATTTAAGGCTGTCCCTTTGCAAACTCTATAGTCTATTATGTGCTATTTTAAACTACTACGCCTTACTGTTGCATATTTTTAGGAAGGTTTTATTGGGCTGGTGAACTTTTGAATACATATTTTCTTCGAGTATGTATTATAGCAGTCTGATTATAAATTGGGAGTGACGTGGAAGGTCCAACCTTAAATCCATTGTCAGTTTTAGAAGCCATGAAGGCACTGAGGACCCTGTGGAGATGAGGAGCACGGCACAAAGTTGAGGCGTACGCCTCATTCCCATGAGGCACGCCATTTTTTCAAAGAAATGTGTTTTAAATCAAAATACTGTGCAACAAACACTTTATTGGATGTTTGAAGATGGTTAGCGTGTAAAATAGGATAATCAGGTGAAAAGAAGTAAATAAGAAGTGGTGTATCTTGTTTGTTGCACCAACTAATACTGCATACAGAGTGCCTCACTGTTCTAAGCATGTTCGTGGCATGGGTTTTAAAAACTAAAACTGTTCTAGGGCCACTTCCATTTCAAATTAACAACTAAGTAAAAAGTAACTACTCAAAACAATACCTACACGGATAACAATAAAAACCTCAAAAGAACATCATCCATACAAGTCTCCGTACCATAATCATCAACATACTGGGCAAAACTGACCCGGCCCGAATAACCCAACCCGCACCAAAATTGAAAACCTGAATTGACCTGACCTTATCAAAACCTGACCCGAATATTTATTACTGCATACAGACAATTATCCCCAAATAAGTTTCGATAACAACCCACCCGAAAATGACCCGAAACCGAAATGGCTCGAACCGACTTGATCCAACCTGATTCTTGCAAACCCAAAATGACCCGACCCGATCTAACCACACTCCCAACACACTCACTAGACCACCAAAACTACTAGCCAGGTTACACCACCACTCTTCCACCACACTACCAGCCCCCTACCCGCCACACCTTGCCGTCGCTGTTGATGTAGCACCAACCACCACTACTCCAAGCGTATCGGGACCGCAAACGCAACGGTGGTGCTAATTTTTGAAAATTAGATCTTCTTATAGATCTGAATTTTAGAGTTTAGTTTTAGGAGGGAGAAAGCTAGATTTCAGCAAGGAAAGAAGCTTAATGAGGGTAAATGGAAGATGTAAGGAGGTCATGGTGGTTCGCCAAATCAGGGACACCCTAGTGGAGCACTCATTGAGGTTGTTGCACTAGCCTTGTGTAGCCCTAATGGCAGCCGTTTAATGTGCATGGTCAAGAAGGTTATGGTGAAGGCAGAGGTGGGGGTGGTTTGAAAGTTGGAGGAATGTGTAATGGTTGGGTCAGGTTGGAGGAAACTAGGTGATTTAATGAAATGGATTGGACGGGTTAAGTATACTTGGATAAAGACTTAGTAGCTATTTTGACTAAAAACTTACCTAAATAGGAAATTAATCAAGTGGTCGGAACAAAAGAAAAAGTCCCAAAGTGTAAAGTGGGAGGAACAAATCGACAAAGGCAAATGGAGGAGTAGCTCTTTGAACAAAGGGTTGTTGAATCTGTTTCTTTGTGACAGCCAATATCTAGAAATTGTTATGGCATCTAGAGAATGGATGACATTTCTTGTACGTGACTGCTACTAAATATACTTTCCCATGGAAATTTCATTCCTATACTTCAAACCAATAAGTGCGCTTGATTAAATCAATGCTAAGAAACGTGTTAAATTCTTGGAAAATGGGTGGAAAACATGTACGAAAGAAGAATCCAGTAACCCAGTTCGTACATCAATAGAATCATTCCCAATCAATCATCCTATACCTTAGCAAGGATCATATAATGTTCAAAAACCAAACCTTGGATACTTGCATTTACAACAAATTTACAAACTACTCGTATAACAGTATCAACCTCGCAACAATCCCATCCATTCACCACATAAAATAGAATCCAGCAACCCAGTTCGTACATCAATAGAACGCCTAACAAAAATACTGCAGTCCTGCCACGGAATAATCATTTACCCAACATATCACTCACCATCCAAACCCGCATCAACTTCAACATATCACTCACCATCCAAACCCGCATAAACTTTACATAAAACAAGCTTACATTCGAAACTTCCATTGCATAGAATTGAACCTATGTGATATTATCAACTTCAAGTTCGATAAAAAAAAATAGTCTCAAACCAAACCAATTAAAAACAAAATAATTAAGCAAATTATACAAAACTAACACTTACAAGCTTAATTGCGATTTCTTCATTAGTCTGAATATTCGTACCTAAAAAAACAAAACAAAAAAACAAGTCAATCAAAATTAAACTCAATCCAAATAATTAAACAGTAGGATTAAGAAAATCACCGAGATAAATTTCTCCAAAAGAACCACTTCCGATCTTACGACCAAGTCTATACTTATTCCCGATACGAGCCTCCATGTTTGGTTCTTTGGAATAATTAATTGGAAAAGATTAGGGTAAAAGAGTGATTAAAGAAACCCTAATTAAAGTGAAGAATCCCATTCGTTGAATTTGAAGAGAGAAGATGAAGAAGAGTAATTGGGGGAAAAATTAGGGTTTAGTTGAATGATTAAGGAAGGTTTTGGTGGAGGATAGACAAAACTACAAAAGGTGGATAGTGTTGTCAGTGGTGACGTGGCTTACTTTATGGAACTTTCTCACTGCTTTCTTTCTCTATTGGCTCACATACTCCAAACTTGTATAAGAATCTCATTAAACACGAATTTTCATTTTTAACGACCATATCCGTTACCAGCTTTTGATGGGTAAAAGAATATCGGTTTTTCTATCCTATGTCGTGGGCATAGGATAATAGTTACATAGGCATAGGATAACAACCAATTTATTTAGCCATAATAATTACTTTTCCTAGTAAATCTAAATTAACATTAACTTACTAATTTTTTCTCTCTCTTCCCTAATTACCCTCTTCCCCATGTCTTTTGCTGCACATAAAACTCTCCAAATACTTTCCTTGTTCTACTTCACCATTTTATTAACACAAAAAAATTCATCTAATACATTTCTTATTTACATTTGCATCAAATTAATGGAGCACAGTATAATTAATTCAAGTGAAATACATAGGTATGTTTTTTTTTTTTACAAATTCATGCTAGGGACGATCTTGTTGTTGTATACATGTTATTGTTACTAATTATTCATAAATATTGTGAATGTAGGTCCAGTTATGTTCATTTTATTGATTTGAACAATGATCCTGTATATGAAATATGTGCCCTAGAGAACAACCGAATAGCGGAAGTCCAAAATGGAGATAGTAATCAAAATTCTTTTGAACCATTTGTTGGACAATGTTTTCTTAGTGAGCAGGAGGGTTTTAAATTTTATGAGAATTTCGCTAAGAATAACGGGTTTTTCAATTCGGAAAGGTCGTTTTGCTAATAAAAATGGAAGCATGGTTAGGCGAGATTTCTTATGTCATCGAGAAGGTTTTCCAGAGGAGAAAGTTGTAGAACCTTTTAAGGAACAACGAAATAGACCGTCATCAAGATGTGGTTGCAAGGCTGTCATGAGAATAAGCTTAAAAAAAACTAATGACATTTTTCCGGAGGAGTGGCATGTCACCCAATTTAATTCGCAACATAACCATGAATTGTTGCCACCTACGCTAGTGCGATTTCTCCCTTTTTATCGAACAATTTCTATGGAAGATGAGCAATAACTTTTGTTGTACAAAGAAGCGGGACTTTCAGTCAAACAAATAATGCGAGTAATGGAGCTACAAAAAAAATGTGAAACATGAAGATCTTCCGTTTCTTCAGAAAGATGTCCATAACTTTTTTAGTAGGATTCAACGAGAAAATTTAGATAATGATGCCATGGATCTCCTTGAGTATTGTAAGGCCACAAAAATTCAAAATCCTAATTTTCAATTTGATTTTACGATTGATTCTCAAAATAGGCTCGAAAATATATTTTGGTCCCTGATGATTGTTTCGTCGTCAATGCAAACATCAAAAATAAACCCTATATAAGTAGTATAAAGGGGTCGAATCCACGAGGATGGAGGGGTCAACTACAAGTTCGATCGAGTCCTATTCTAGCCTAACAAAGGTTGGATTGGAAGATTAACTAAGAACTAGAAAATGCAAGTAATCGCTAAATAAAATGGCAAAGACAATTAAGGGAAAAACTAAGGTAAAGGGTTCACCTTAGGGGGATTAATGGGTTAGTCTAGTAATTAGCAAATGGGTAATAAATTCGAGTAGAATTAATTGCTAATGTCTCAACAATTAATAATCATCAACAAAGCCATCGCATTTGTCTCAAATCACTCATATAAACACTAGTCTAATAATCTCTACCACCGTCGCTTAAGAGATAATCAAACGATACTTGATAAAGTAGGCAACTTTCGTTTACACATTTCATCAAACACCTAGTGCGCATATGGGTAATACCCAAATTATTACCACAAGTCTACTAATTACCCAACTAATTATCCCACATAATCCACCCTTAGGCTCCCCCTAAACCCTAGAGGGAAACTACTCACTCATGCTAAGGGAAATCAAACAACTAAAGGCAAGGAATAGTGAAATGAACATCATGCTAAGGAAATGAATAATTATAACAATCGAATGATAAACAATAAACTAGAAATGAAAATAAATTGCATAAATAACAAAAAGATGAGAAATTTATACCAACAGAGCTTGTATTAATGAATAAGGAGAATGTCTTCACCCAAAATCTTTAATACAAACCCAAAACTATGATAGTTCCACTAAGAAAGACTAGATCTACTAACTTGAAATGAGAAATTAAACTTAATTAGGGAACGATTATGAGAGTAATTAATGAGTAATAGAGGTTACAAATTATCTAGGGTTTTGTGCTAAGAGATAATAAAAAGCTGCTTACAAAATATTAGGGGAAGGGTATATATAGGTATCTCGAAAATTAAGAAAGAAAATAGAAGAGATGGCGAAATGCGGAGTTGCGTTCCTGGCCGGTCGACCGGCCGCCGGCCCACTGACCGGCCTGGAGCACATCAGTATCTTCATTTTTCTCGTCTTCAAAATTCTTCTAAGTATGAAAAAGGGGGTCCCGGCCGGGTGCCCGGCCGCCGGCCACCAACCGGCCTGGAGCATGAAATACTTTCCAAGTGTATACTGATGTAGTGCAGGCCGGGTAGGCGACCGGCCGCCGGGTGACCGGCCGCCGGGTGACCGGCCGCCGGGTGACCGGCCGCCGGGTGACCGGCCGCCGGGTGACCGGCCGGCGCTACCTGGGCCATTTCTTCTCTTTCTCTTCTTCTTTCCTTTGTGGGTGTGTAGCCTGTGCCGGGTGGCCGGCCGCCGGTCGGTTGACCGGCCTGCGCCACCTGAGGCTTGCTTTTCTCATTTCTTCATCTCATCTCCGAATCCCGACTCATGCAAGACCTTTATGCTCTGATTTCTTCATTTTCGCCTTAATTCCTACAAATTAAGATCGACATTCATAGCACGGGAAATCGGGAAGCAAAATGAAATCAAGGGCACGCAAATCCGTGTAAACGGACCAAAATGGGGACGAAAATGAGAGGAAAAATGTGACTAATTAAATGCTTATCAAAATTCCCCACACTTAAGACTTACTCGTCCTCGAGTAAGTAAACAAGATTCGAGACCCATAAGTACCCTTATTCAACACTACACTAATACTAAGGCTACTACCTAAACTACTAATAATATCCGACGGTAGGCAATTAACGGGCCTCCTCCGTCCCTTCAACTCACAACGAGATACTCATGAGGTAGAGTACCTCCTTGCAAGGCAAGTAGGGGCTTGCTCAAAATCGCGACGCATCCAAATGATAAGCACGTAGGAACACGACAAAGATGCATCTAACAAAAGAAAAATCACATGCCTCATCCATGTGACGGAAATGTCTAAGAGGAAAACCGTCTAAATAATGCATGATCCTTATAAGCCACTAGTATCATAAAGCATGGAAAAATATTCGCCTCCTAGCGGTGCAAGTCTAATGATAATTTTGAACCCCGTCTACTATTTGCTTGGTCAAAAGCGATAAAATGGAAGATGGAAATGAAATCCTCGTGACGTTATTAAGCACAATAGCATATGGAATTCACGTTTCTCAAATAAATGAGACACAAGGATCGTCCCGTCTCACTATGCAACTCAAGGGCAAATGATTCAAGAAGGATAAAAGGAAAATGATATTTGAGTCTAATTGCTTGCAAAACTTTCATTTCAACATTTTGCTTTCTTTTTTTTTTTTTTTTTTTTTTTCTTTTTGAGTTGCAATTTTTGATTTGCAATTTTTGGCATGAAAGCACACGGTTTCCGTCAAGGACACGCGGTCGGAACCAACAATAGGGGTATCCCCACCGTAGTGGCATCGAAAGGGACCCTAGATATGGGTCCACTAGAATCCCTAGAAGTTCCGTTTTGCATTTCCTCGACGAAAACAAGAAAACATGATACTTGACTCAAATTTTTAGCTTGTTTGATTTGTTTCCTTTGTTGAGCAAAAGTGGAAGAACATTGAATCAAGGTTGGTTGCATAGCAAGAACGGTCACCTAAGAATTCTTTCTACCATCGGAATATTCACATCAATTGAAGTTGTCGAGGTGGAATAAGCGCAAACTCGTGACTCGGCATTAGTAGACGGGTCAAAACTCACTAAAAATGCACAACCCAGGGCGTCTAAAACTCCACGATTAAGATGAACACTTTATGAATAAAAAAGTAACTAAAAGGGACTATGCACATTCAACAAGTTTTCCAAAAAGACAATTATAAAATTATTTTTTCTAAATGCAACTATATGCCATGATGCAATCTAGCATATATACAACCTAAATGCACATGCTCTAACCGACTATATGACACAAAAGCTAATGTTATCTCCTAACATCACACAAATGGCACACACGCCAATCAACAAAATTCACAACATCGTCATCAACACATCCCGTCCTCAAGTAAGAAGAAAAGGAGATAAGGGAGGAGAGAAATAGGAAAGATCTCACCAAAGCGTCTTCATTTTCCCTTTTTCGTGCCTCTTATGATGTGGGGTGCACCTATGGATGGAGATAAACAGAAACACACGGCAATATATACAAAATAAACTATATACAAACTAATCTAGACATATATTTTTTTGGAAATTTTCAAAATTTTCGATTTTTAGGCATTTTTTTTGACTTTTTTCAAAAATCAACGATATATACAAAAGAAATAAAATCCTCCCCACACTTAAGTCTTACTCGCCCTCGAGTAAGTGACTCAAATATGAAAGGAGGGGAAAAAAGAAAAATAAAACAAGTTTTTGGGGTTTTTTTTTTGGGGAATTCCCTCCCCACACTTAGGTATTTACATGGTGTGAGGGGTGAATTCAAAACAAATAACATGTTTTTGGTATTTTGGAAAGTTTTCAATTTTTTTTTTTGGTTTTCGAATAAAATGCAAATGCATGATTCTAATCTAAATGCTCAAAAGAAATACAATGCAAACTACGCTATATGGATGCAAGACTTAACATGTGACGATATTTTACAAAATTAAATTCTGATGCAAGCCTAAATGAATGCAACTAAATGGATAACTAAACTAGGATATATTACAAGTATCTAAATGCATACAAAAATATAAACATGATGAAGATTTGGATTAAAAGGGATCATACTCATGGGTGTACCGCCTCAGGAGTATCCAGTAAAGTCAGTGGATGTAGTATCAAAATGGCCACTACCGGCCTCAGCATAGGACTCATCTACACCCCTGGCTCCCGATCCTGAGCCATCCAAAATCTCAAATCTGGGACCCATCCTATCAAACCACTCGGCATTCTGAGCCGCCGTCTCGGGATCCACCTCCTCCTCATCAACTACCGGTTGTGCAAAAACCGGCGCAGAATAGTAATCATGTTGGACATTGAAGTCCCCAAACACCCTAGAACCCTGATCATAACCACCCTCGGGCCACATGAAGTAGGATGGATGCGGACCAATGGGCTCCCTATACCCCTCCCTACACCAGTTATCGTAGGAGGGGTATTGGCCAAGAGCCAAGTCGTAGTACATCCTATCCATCCGCTGGGACAAAAACGCCCTCTCCCTAGCTTCCTCCTCTCTCTCCTTGGCCGCCGTCTCGGAGGCCAAAGTCATATCGGCCATGAATTTGATTAAAGAAGGGTCCAAATGGGGGTAGCTAGGTGTGGTGGAAGATGATGCCTCGGGTTGGGACGAATGAGGCCAAGGACGCCATTGTTGTTGATGCATAAAGGAGGGGTTCACATATATAAGGCATGGTAGTAGAAGTGGGGCCCTGCTCTTCTCTCCTATAGGTAGTGACGGGGGCAGTGAGATCTCTCCTGAAAGCGGTGATTGGAGCTAATTGATCTTCCGGGTTATCTTGAAGTGGTGGTGGAGGGTTCTCTTCCTCTAGGGGGAGGAGATAATGCGCGCTATCGGGAACAACTTTCATAGCCGCACTATTCGGGAGGGGAATAGAGTTGGTCCCTCGGATCCTCCAATACATTTTCCCGTCCTCAACTCGCTTCACGACCCACTCAAGCTTCGATGTAATATAATCCTCCGTCAACAAAGAACATCCCCCCAAACACCTCAAATTCCTCTCATCTAGTGCATTTTTGCAAAGGGCATGGGCAATCTTAGTAACAATTCCCCCAATATGGATACCGGTAGGGCTAAATGGATCATTGGACAATTTCTGGAAGTGTAGAGCGACATGGTGACCAATGTTTACCCCAAATTTACTCGGCTTTTGAAACAAATAAGCCGCCAAAATAGAGAGCTCATCGGCCCGGAAATTGTGACACTCCTCCCTCCCAAACAAGGTCCAACCCATAAAACGATGCCATATCCGAATAGGAGCATTGTGACAAGCATTTGCTGGTTTTTTAGCTCCCTTCTCAACTTCCATCCCCGAGATTGCAGTCCACACATCATTCAAATTAAAATTTTCCGGGACTTTATAAGATTTGTGGAATTTAACACCCAAAACCTTGCAAAAATTTTCTAAGGGGAGATTAAAAGCAGTATTCAGGAGGCGAAAAGAAACCATCTTAACCATGCCCGTATTGCGGTCTTTCTCATGACTAAAGGAACTCAGAAACTCCCAAGTAAGACGGGGGTAAGTACGGAAATGTTGACCTTATAGCTCCCCCATCCCTAAACCTTTGAAAAGTTCTAGGGTGACCGTATCAAGGCCGAAATTGCGCATAGAATTCCTACAAATGAAACGGGAATGGGGTAGGTTACGGCGCTTTAGACATTGAAACTTACCTCGTGCAATCTCGCTAACGAAGACGACATCCGGAAAGTCGTCATCCGGACCGATTCCCGCTACTACTTGCTGGAGTCGTGCTTCCAACTCCACCTCAAGCTGGGCCATAGTTCTCTTCCTTGGTGGTTGTTGAGCCATGGTGAGTTTTTGTGTAATAGTTCTCTTCCAACTCCACATTGCTTTTATATGTACCAAGAGTTTGGAGATTGTACCGGGTTTGATACTACTTATAGAGTGAACTCATATGATATGCCTTTTGGCATTTTTATTGGAATTGACAATCACGGAAGAACTATACTTTTTGGTTGTGCTCTTCTTCGAAATGAAACCGTTGCTACCTTTCGTTGTTTGATGAAGGTACACATATTATATAATAAGTTTTTTATTTATTTTTTTCTGTTCAATTATTTCTGTTCTTTTGTTTATGTTCTTTATCAGTAACATTTTTGTTTGATTGTTAGACATTTGTGACATTAATGAAGAAGCATCCAAAGACAATCATAACTGATCAAGATCCATGGATGACGGAAGCTATCTCGACTGAAATGCCGTATACAAAACATGCCTTTTGCATATGGCATATCACGTCAAAATTTTCCGGTTGGTTTACTGCACTACTTCGAGACCAATATTCAAATTGGTGTGCTGAATTTTATAGACTATACCGGTTGGACAATATTGATGACTTTGAACGAGAATGGCCTCTTGTAGTATCAAAATTTAATTTACAAGAGAATAAGCATGTATGTGGCTTATACGAGATCAAACGAGATAGGGTCCCTGCCTATCTCCGTGCTTACTATTTTGGTGGGATGACAACGACCGGAAGATGTGAGAGTACAAATAGTTTTGTCAAGCGTTTTACATCCTCACGGTCATGTTTAACCCAACTTATCAAACAGGTACTCTAAATTTCTTTGTTTTTCAATTTTTTTTATTGTAATTTAACCTTACGTATAAGTCTATAATACACTTATACTAATGTATGTATCATTATTTGGTTATTAGTGTCAGTGTGCATTCCTCTGCATGCTTTGTGTGCTGATGTGCATTCCTATATGACATTTATTTACAGAGATCCATTCATTTGATTATATTTCTTGAATTATAAAATTGTATGTAGATTGAGCTAGCGGTCGAAGATATTGGGCAAAGTCAACTACGTCATACTATGTTAGATACATATAGGGGATCTTCTTTGCGTACATTATCCCCTTTAGAAGAACAAGTATACAAATTGTTTACGGCATTTGCTTTCAAAAAGTTTCAAGAAGAGTTTGCAAGAGCTACTCAATATACGGTCGGTAACGAAGATAATTTTGTTTTCTCTGTGAAACATTACAAGGAGTTAAAATCACAAAAACACAATGTGACATGGATCGAGGACACTATCACTTGTAGTTGCAAATTTTTGGAATTCTGGGGCGTTATATGTCGTCATGTCTTATCTGTGTTCCTACACAAAGATTATTTTGAAATTCCGACGAGGTATTTACCCTTACGTTGGCACCGTGACGAATTTCATGTTAAAGTTGTTATTTCAACGAACAATCAAAGTGAGGTAAATTGTGAAGAGATGGCAAGCGATATTGGTGATGAGAACTTTATTGCTAATCCTCCAATTTCAAAAACAAAAGGCCGTCCTAAATTTAGACGAGAAATCGGTGGGAAGGAAGCCGCTTCAAAGAAGATGAGGAGTTGTTCTTATTGCAAAAAATGTGGACATAATATAACAACTTGTCCAGATAAGGAAAATGTTCATGTGAATATCGTCTCGACAACTAATGTTAAGAAAAGAAGAAAAGACCCCCAAGGAATTGAAGATTTAAATCCCATTTTCTATCTTAAACAGTAGATTTTGTATCGTAGAAAATTTTCATTTTACGTTCTTAGTACTCTTTTGTTACCATTTACATTTGAATTTTCAGGTGAGACGAATATTTTTGTAGATTTGTTTTTTGAAGTATTTTAGTATCATAGATTAATAGGATATAAAATTTATGAGTATACATATTTATTTAGCAAGTTAATGCTAATTTAGATTTACTAGGAAAAGTAATTATTATGGCTAAATAAATTGGTTGTTATCATATGCCTATGTAACTATTATCCTATGCCTTGTGGGCATATGATAGAAAAACCGAAAGAATATTAACATAACTAGAAAAAAACAAATTGTTTATAATTCTCTAGGCTTATTTTATCTAGTTATCTACCCAGGTAGGACTCTAGGAGATATTACTGATTAAATGCGAGTATCAGATATATATTTTAGAATTATAATCTAGCGGAGATATTATTATCTACACAGATTATGACTCCAACATTTATAAAATTTTGAAATTATGTTGTTATTACCAATTTAACATCATCTTTTGTAGACTAGTTAGATAAAATTTTATCTAATTAATCCACTTTTTTCATAATTACTAAATCTCGCGCACAGTTTCATTAAATCCATTGCACTTTATCCCGTTATTCCAATCTTACCCTTCATCCTAAAAACAAATTAAACAAAGTTTTCCCCTTCTCTCTCTCAAAACTTAATCAATTCGTTAATAATTTAACCTGTTATGGATCTTAATTCGTTCATATTAGAAATAATTTCGTTGTTTTATCAATAATTTTGTTAATACACGTCGTTTAATTGATTGAATGAATATTTTAAAAAGAAATCACAATTAGGGTTTAAGTTTTTGTTGTTGACAGGTTGATTGACCAAATTATCAATGCAGGTAAATACTTCATCAATTGGCCAAATTATTAATGCCCAAATTGGATCAATGAGTATGATTTCAAGTTGTGTTCTTCTTCAATTAGATGGTATTTGTGCATCATTGGCAAACACATAATACAATATATGACAACCAATCTCTCACACCTAACCACTTTGCGTCGTCGACCAACACTGAACGACAGTCGACCTTCCAACACCAACGTCCCATTTCCAGCTCTTCGCCGTTGGACAGTTCTGGGGACGTTATGTGGTAGATTGGGGCACTTTTGAAAAACTTATTTTTTAAGTTTTTGATTTCTCTCTCTTTGTGGGGGTGAGAAATGACATAGGTAAACTCAGAATAAGACAAAAAATGATGCGCGGGATTAAGTAAAATTGTGTGCGGGATTTAGCATGTCCCATATTTTTATCAATTTTTAGCTAATAATTTCTATTTTTTTAATATCAAGTTTTGTTTCCTTAATGAAAAATTGTATCTTTGCCATTAAATGGAGGGTAATTGAATTGAAACGATATGACGCTTAATGAACAACTTTGAGCGTGATGATCATTGTTTATATACATATTTTATGCTTCCCTTAGTTACATATATATAACTCGATTTACCGTCTTTCCTTGCTTATTTCTATGCTATTTTAGCTAGAATATCGATTCTGCCGCATCTATTATGTTTTAATGCAGACTGGATGCATTTGAAGCTTTTTGAGTAGATATGAAGCATGGCGGAGTCGGATCGTTGAAGGTTAGGCATGGAAATCGAGAACGAAAGAGAATAAATGAAGAAAACCAAAGAAACGAGCCAAAATGAAGGATGCTCGATCGAGCAAGGTTGTTCGCTCGATCGAGTCGTACTGTTGTCTTGCTCGATCGAGCAGAAGCCTCTTGCTCGATCGAGCAACCCAAAATTCTGACGGTTTTTCGTATTTTTCTAAACTAGTTTAACCTAATTAATTAGATTTGTATTATAAAAGGAAAGCTCGTCTTTCATAATTAGCTATGCTTTAGTATTAGAAAACCTAATTTAGCTTGCTTTGACTCTGGATTTTATTCATCAAGACGATTGTCTTTAGTTCAAGCTTTTAATCGGTATTCTTAAATCTTCCTTTGTTATTCGGTTAATTACCTTCTTGTTCTTTAATTATTCTTTGTTCATCCTTTCATAATTGTTAATCATGTTTACTTTATTTAATATTGTTGTTATTAATATCGTTATGAGTAGATAATTTGCTTTCTGGGGTTGAAAGGGGATCTAGAATTGTTAGAAGGGGTAGATTAATTAATTGAATTGCAATTGCATGGTTATCGTTTGATTATCGTTTTAATTCTAGTTGTTTGATTACTGTCCAGGATTAATTAACTAGTTTTGCGAGTTAGGATTGACACCGACCGGGTTAAGACTAAGATAGGCTACGATAATTGAATAGAACTCGTTTAATGATAGCGATCGCATGTTAAATTGTAGATCTAAAGAGCATAATTGAATCGACCGATCTTGTGACCTTAGGTAACTTTATTGCAGGATAGTCGAGTACATCCTTACCCCTGAACAATAATCCTAGTGAACCTGAGACCCTAGACTTTTAATCTTATTGTTTTCAACCTTTTATTATTAGTTGTTATTGCTTATTATTAATTGTTATTGTTTGCTATTAGTTATTATTATTGATTGCTTTTAGACTAGAAACTCAATCTCAAAACCCCGAAATTGTTACTATAGAGACAAACCTAGTTTAACAGATTAGAATACTACCGCCTCCCTGTGGATTCGATACCTTGCTTACCGCTGACTATTAGTTAGTAGTGATTTAGGTTTACTTTGATTAAGGAGACGCGACTTTACTCTTATCAGAGCGAAAACACATATAAGTTTTAATTCTAGTGAACCTGAGACCCTAAACTTTTAATCTTATTGTTTTCAACCTTTTATTATTAGTTGTTATTGTTTATTATTAATTGTTATTGTTTGCTATTAGTTATTATTATTGATTGCTTTTAGACTAGAAACTCAATCTCAAAACCCCGAAATTGTTAGTATAGAGACAAACCTAGTTTAACAAATTAGAATACTACCGCCTCCTTGTGGATTTGATACCTTGCTTACCGCTGACTATTAGTTAGTAGTGATTTAGGTTTACTTTGATTAAGGAGACGCGACTTTACTCTTATCAAATTTGGCGCCGTTGCCGGGGAGGCAACATTTTTCTGTTTGTTTCTACTTAGTTTGTCTTTCTTCGTCTCAGGGAACCCAAGTTTCTTGAGACAGTTCTCATTCTTTTCTTTAGTTTTTGTTTATGCCCAGGTGTTCTAGGTCCGATCTCGTACCCTACGATTCCGAACCAGAAAAGACTCTCCGGGCTAGACGAAACTTTTGGAAGGAAATTCAAGAAGCGAAAGACTTGAGTACGCTTGACACAGTTTACGCCGAATTCGTCGCAGAAAAACCATCCTTAGAAGAGGATACACATATTTCTGCACCCACTACAACCATGCTTACTCTAGCCAGCCATTCGGAGCCTAGCATTGCATCTATTCCCAAGGGATTCAAACTTCCTACTACGGGTAATAGCACTTTTGAGATTCGTCCATCTTATATCTATTTGGTGGAGCGAAACATGTTTGGAGGAAGCCCCACTGAGGATCCTGCTAAACATATGGAGAAATTCACCAACTATTGTTGCTCTATTCCTTTAACGGGCGGGGTAACGCAAGATCAGATCAAGTTGGTATTATTCCTCTTTTCACTCCGAGACGGGGCAGAAGATTCGTTGAGTGAGTTATATATGGATGCGCTTGGCATCACCGATTGGAATTCTTTGCAGTCTATAAAAGATACTTTCCGCCACAGAAAACCAATGCCATTCGAAGCCCAAATCACAAGTTTCAAACAAAGTCCCACTGAGAACTTCAATGAGGCCTGGGTTTGCTTCAAAAAACTTGTCAAGTCTATTCCACATCATGGTTTTGATACTTGGTTCCTATGCAACCAGTTTTATAATGGGTTATATGATGATCAGAGAACATTGTTACATTCTGCTGCAAATGGAAGATTCCAAAATAACACTACTGATGCCAATGCTTGGAAGTTAATTGATGAGATGACTACTCACACTGCTGAGTATGGAAATCCCAGGGGTAATGTGAGGCAAGGAGGTTCGGACAATGCCGTTGCAGCTCAGTTAGAGGCATTAACTGCCAAAATTGCCGAGTTACAAACTTCAAAGCCCTTGGAAAATAAACAAACGGTTCATGCCATGGTTCAACAAGAGCCAACCTGTGAAAGATGTGGTACTATGGGGCACAATGCAGTCGAGTGTATGAGTACCGTTGAGCAAGTACTTGCCTTTCAATCCTTTAAGCAAGGTACACCCTACTATAATTTCTACAATGAAAGGACGAAAGAGCATCCCAATTTCTCCTACCGAAGTCAGAATGTTCTTAATCCTACCCCACCGCCACATCAGCAACAAGGTTCCTCTTATGTGAATCCCCAAAATCGCAATTCCCAAGGTAACTTTAACCGTTCCAATCAAGGAGGCCAAAACTTTCAACAAGCTCCACCTCCACCACCTCCAAGTAATGATATGGCGGAATTGAAAGCCATGTTGCAGCAAAGTCTCATGATACAACAAAAGCAAGATGCTCAGATCTCTCAATTGATAGCTCATAACAAGATGGTTGATACTCAAATCGCCCAATTGGCAATTCAAAATCCACATAAACAACCGGGTGATCTTCCTCCTCAAGGACACCCTCCACATGAACAAGCCAATGTTATCACCTTGAGGAGTGAGACCCATTACAAATGCCCGGAAATGATAGGGGATGAAACCGATGAAAGTATGGAAGTTGCTGGTCAAAGTTCGAAAAACAGCGAAAAAGGGGCTGAAAAGAGGTTGCTCGATCGAGCAGCACCCCCTTGCTCGATCGAGCAACCCAGGAAAAGTTCGAGAATTCTGCTCGAAAAGTTTCTGAAAGTTACTGTTCTGAAAAACTCGATCGAGCAACCCTACTGCTCGATCGAGCAACCCCCTGATCATGATGATAAGTCTTTTAATTCATCTTCAAAAGCAAAAGAAGCCGAGCCAATTGCCATTGCACTTCCCTTTCCGCACCGCCAACATAAATCCAAACTCGATAAACAGTTTGGAAGGTTCATGGAGGTAGTCTAGAATTTGCAAGTGAGTGTACCTTTTACTGAGTTGATCACTCAAGTGCCGGCTTATGCAAAGTTTATGAAGGATATATTGACAAGAAAGCGGTCCTTTAATGAAGTGGAGACGGTTGCATTTACTGAGGAATGCAGTGCTGTGTTGAAATCCAAATCACCACCTAAGCTAAAGGATCCAGGGAGTTTTTCTATTCCTTGTAATATAGGTTGCTTAGCTATAAATAAAGCCCTTTGTGATCTAGGGGCTAGTGTTAGTGTGATGCCATTTTCTATATGCAAAAAGTTAAATATGGGTCAACTTACTGTTACAACCATGACCTTACAAATGGCCGACCATTCTATTAAACACCCTTTAGGGATTTTAGAAGACGTACCGGTTAGAGTAGGGAAGTTTTTCAAACCAGTTGACTTTGTTGTCTTAGATATGGCTGAGGACACCCAAATTCCTATCATCTTGTAACGACCATTCCTCCATACTGCGGGGGCGGTTATAGATGTTAAGAATGGGAGACTTAAACTAACAGTGGGGGATGACAATCACTTTCAACTTGGATAATGCCATGAAACACCCCATGTTAGAAGAGACATGTCATAGAGTCGATATTGTGGATTTATCTATTGATGACTGTGTTTCCTTGTGTTTGAATAGGGATCCTCTGGAGATCGCCTTAATTTCCTGCACTGCTGAAGCTGGAAGCTCACGGAGTGAAGAAATAGTTGAGATGGAAAAACTGCTGACAGGAGAGGACTGCAAGTTACAGAAGTTTTATAGCTTAGGTAACCCCCCTAAGGTTACCGAGGTAAAGAAACCTGAACTTAATCCCCGCCCCTCTCATCTTAAATATGTTTTTGTTGATTCCCATGAGATGAATCCTGTAATTGTCAGTGTTAACCTAGCTGAAAGCCAACTTACTGATTTGTTGGTGGTTTTAAAAAGACATAAAAGGCTATAGGTTATAGCATTGACGATTTACAAGGTATTAGTCCTGACTTTTGTATGCACCGTATCCACTTAGAAGAAGACCATAAACCTTGTAGGCAGGGTCAGCGTCGTTTGAACCCCACTATGCAAGAGCTAGTTAGAAAAGAGGTGCAGAAATTGTTAGATGCAGGAATCATATATGCTATTTCTGACTCAAAGTGGGTCAGTCCTGTTCAGGTAGTCCCTAAAAAGGGAGGGACTACGGTCGTCACTAATGAGAAAAACGAGCTCATATCTACTAGACTAGTGACATGGTGGAGGATGTGTATTGATTATAAGAGGCTAAATGTAGCTACTAGGAAAGACCTCTTCCCTATATTGACAAAATGTTATAGCGTCTAGCGTTTCATAAATATTTTTGTTATGTAGACGGCTACTCGGGATTCTTTCAGATCCCCATTCATCCTGATGATCAGGAAAAGACTACCTTCACATGCCCTTACGGTGTCTTTGCTTACCGAAGAATGCCTTTTGGGTTATGTAATGCCCATGCCACCTTTCAACGTTGTATGATGGCTATTTTTTCTGATTATATCGAGTCTATTATGGAGCTCTTTATGGATGACTTCAGTGTTTATGGGACCGATTTTGATAGTTGTTTAGCTAATCTGACTAAAGTCTTACAACGTTGTGAGAAAATCAATCTTGTGTTAAACTGGGAAAAGTGCCACTTCATGGTAACTGAAGGGGTGGTACTTGGTCATTTGGTGTCTGGACGAGGCATCCAAGTGGATAAGGCTAAAGTGGAAGTGGTTGAGCAATGACCGTACCCGGTGAATATTAAAAGTGTTAGAAGTTTCCTTGGTCATGCGGGGTTCTATCGCCGTTTTATTAAGGATTTTTCAAAGATTGCTCAACCAATGACTAAGCTTCTCCATAAGGATGCCCCGTTTGTGTTTAATGATGAGTGTGTTAAGTCTTTTGACAGGATTAAACAAGCTCTAATCTCAGCTCCTATTATCCAGAGTCCTGATTGGACATTGCCGTTTGAGATAATGTGTGATGCCAGTGACTATGCAGTTGGGATTTTTTTGGGACAAAGGAAGGATAAGGTGCTGCATGCAATTTACTATGCTAGTAAGACTCTGGATGATGCGCAAGTTAAATATGCTACCACTGAGAAAGAGTTACTTGCGGTTGTCTTTGCCTTAGATAAGTTTAGAGTATATCTTGTGGGTTCTAAGGTGATAGTCTACACTGACCATGCAACACTGAAGTACTTGTTGGCTAAGAAGGAAGCCAAACCTCGGCTTATTCGTTGGATCTTGTTGTTACAAGAATTTGATTTGGAGATCCGGGATAAGTCAGGTGCTAAGAATGTGGTTGCTGACCATTTGTCTCGTTTAAGGTTTGAAGGGGGAGATTCAATCCCCATAGATGATTCGTTTGCTGATGATCATCTCCTTGCCATTACCATGGAAACTCCCTGGTTTGCCGATTATGCCAACTTTTTGGTTGGGGGAATTATGCCTCCGGATCAATCTTATCAGCAAAAGAAGAGGTTTCAACACGTTGTCAAGACGTATTTTTGGGATGATCCTTATCTATTCCGGGAATGTGCCGACGGCATTTATCGACGATGTATTGCAGAGGGTGAGGTACATGCCATCCTTTCTCATTGTCACTCTTCTTCATATGGCGGTCATCATGGTCCCTCAAGGACATTTGCTAAAGTTATGCAGTCGGGTTTTTATTGGCCGACTATTCTCAAGGATGCTACTACATTTGTCCGTTCTTGTGACGCATGTCAATGGACGGGTAATATTTCGCAAAGGCATGAGATGCCTCAAACGAGTATTTGGGAAGTTGAGATATTCGATGTTTGGGGTATTGACTACCAAGGGCCATTCCCATCTTCCCATGGTAACCAATATATTCTAGTAGCAGTAGACTATGTCTCCAAATGGGTGGAAGCCATTGCCACTCCCACTTGCGATGCCAAAGCAGTTGTTAAACTGTTTCAGAAGATCATTTTCCCACGATTTGGGGTTCCTCGTGCTCTCATTAGCGATGGAGGAAAGCATTTTAATGAACGTCATCTTAACACTTTACTGAAGAAATATGGCGTTACACATCGTCGGGGGTTAAGTTATCATCCGCAGACAAGTGGTCAGGTGGAGGTTTCTAATAGAGAGATTAAGTCTATCCTTGAGAAAGTTGTGAGTAAATCCAGGAAGGATTGGAGTCGTAAACTCGATGACACTTTATGGGCTTACAGAACTGCTTTTAAGACTCCAATCAATGCTTCTCCATACCGGTTAGTCTATGGCAAGGCGTGCCATCTACCGGTAGAACTTGAGTATAAGGCTATGTGGGCCATTAAAGAGCTTAATATGGATCCCTCAATGGCGGGTGAGAAACGACTTATGCAATTGAATGAGCTTGATGAGTTTCGATTGCATGCCTATGATAATGCTCGGGTTTACAAGGAGAAGACCAAGAAATGGCACGACAAGCATATCCTGCAGCGGGAATTTAAAGTTGGTGATAAAGTATTATTATTTAACTCCCGTTTGCGTTTGTTTCCAGGTAAACTCAAGTCCAGATGGTCGGGACCGTTCACTGTTACCGAGGTGAACAAGTTTGGGTCGGTTACGCTACAAACCGACAAGGGTGATATTTTCAAAGTCAATGGTCAACGCTTGAAGATCTATTACGATGGAGCATTTATAGGAGTGATAGAGGCCGTCGACCTTTTCACTCTTGATAAATCACCATGACTTTGAGGTAACACGGTCGTGCGAGACCGATATAAACCAGCGCTACCCGGGAGGCAACCCGGCATTTACTTGTACTTCATTTGTAAATTTCATTTCAATTAGCTTAGTTATTAATGTTATAGTTTAATTGGATTTAGTTTGGATAATTAATATAATTATGCTTTATTGAGTGCGGTGAGGGAGAGATCTAACAATTTTATTGAGTGCTTACAGGTAATAAAATTGGAAGTCGCCTTAAGAAAAAAACGAAAGAACGAACAAAAAAAGAGAAAACGAGAAAAACTTGGAATTTTGAAGGTTGCTCGATCGAGCAGCACCACTTGCTCGATCGAGTTTTACATACACCCACAAAATCAGAGAAACGAGCAGACGCAAATTCCTAAAAATTTTAGGTTGCTCGATCGAGCAGACCTGACCTGCTCGATCGAGTCGGTCCGGTCCGACTGGTCCCGAGGCCCTAAACTCAGGTTTTTCCCCAATTCTTTCTCATTCTTCTTCATTATTTCGTCCTCCTTCTCTCTCTTTTCACCATTATCCCCTCATAAACCTCCTTCAATCCACTTCTAATCATCAATTAATCATCAAGCTAGCATCAACAATCATTATTCTACTTATTTTAAGTGCAATTTGTGAAGAAATTGGTGTTCTTGCTCCCTTATTTTGTCCAAAACGTGAATTAGGGTTCGCTTTCTTATTCTTCAATTTTGTGCTTTTAATTCATTGTTGGTTGTTTCCTTGTTTCGTTCTTTAGTAATTAATCACTATTACATTGCTAATTGCTCCGTCTTACTTGCGTTTTAGACTCAAATTTGATTTTTTTTCGAATTAGGGTTTGATAATCCGTCTTTTTGAGCATATTGTGGTGTTTGTGTGGTTTATTTACTTCAATTCATAATGTCTCGACAAGTAGGAAATAGCAAGCGACGTAGAGAACCCCGTTTAATCCGACAACCTCAAATAGAAGCGACTCCTAGTAATCCCACTTACCCTTGGATCGTTTTCAGCACACAGGAACAACATGATCGCTTTGCTTAGCTTATGGGTCGTCCTATGGACCCTACTCGTTGTGTGTGCCCCACCGTTCTCACTGCCCTCGGTTTTGGTAATGCTATTTTTGATATGTTTGACCGAATCGGGTTTGGTGGGTTATATTCCCTCAATGAACTTTCCTATTGACCACTAACATATGAATTTTTTAGTTCCTATGATTGGGACGAGGCAAATAAACGTGTGTCTTTTAGGTTGCTCAATAGGGATTTTGTGTTGTCGTATGCTGAATTAGCTAATCATTTGGGCATTTCTCTTGGTAATGATGATGCTTTTATTGGTATCCCTTTCGGCTTTCAAGCCGTTGATTATTTTACTCTCTTAACTGGTCTTCCTGATGCGCGTATTAATGCTATGGCGGTCAATGATGTACAACATCCTTGTCTAAGGTTGTTTTTGCGTTTCTTTAGCCTCCTTTTGTTTGCTAGGAAGGACCTCAGTAAATTAAATTCTCATGAGGTTTTATTACTTGCATCTTCCCTCAACTATCAACATGAGAATGCTTTTTCTTTCCACCCGGCTGGTTTGGTGTGCTATGCTTTCTGGAGAGTCAAAATCCCCACCCAACATTCTTTAGATTGTGGTGCTTTAGTCACTAGGTTGGCTAGGCGACTTGCTGGGTTCGGGGGAGACCGTCGATACACACCAATGACCCCAATTCATGCTAGGGTACTGTTCATCCGTGAATAGTGAAATTTTTTTTTAAAATTTTATTTTGTTTATTACATTATAAAGATAATGTATGTTGATTATTGTTGTGAAAAAGTTCACAATGATAGATACCCTATTATTTTAAAAAGGTTTAAAATAATGTTGAATTTAATTTATGTTATACCCGATAATATGAATTAAATTGGATTATGGTTGATTAAAATTGAAGTGTGCAATTAAGGAATTGTCACATAATTTTGATCATTTTAAAGGTGGTTTGGATAAATTAATCATCATAATTAATGAATTATGTCTTGAAGGTTTAATTTATTATGTTGATGCATTTTATTATGTTGAATGAATGAATGAATGGATGAATGGATTATTTTGGTATTTTTACAAGAGGTTGTAATTTGTATTGCTTAGTGTGGCCTAAGTAGATTGTGTTATCGTAATGATGGTAACATGGTCTTTGATGTATTTTGAGATCTCGAATCTCCCCTTTGTAATTTTTAATTATAATTTTTACATTAGAATGTAAATAGGTTTATATTTTGTAATTTTTAAAAATTGTATTTTTGAGAAGACCAAAGATGGAGATCGGATAGCTCACTCCCGCTACATGGACCAAGATGAAACATCAAGTCAAGCTTCTAGGGTCCATAAGGATGGATTCCAAAGTGTAATTTTTGTTCTATTTTGATAGGATAGACCACACTAGGACTTTGTACTTTGTTTTTCATTTTTCCGTTCTTATTGTTTTTCTTTTGCATGATAGTTAGTGCATCATATTCCGCCTAAACCAAACCACCTACTACTTAATTGCATGAAAATTGACTCATATAGATTGTATGTTAATTATCATGGACATCCAGATGTCACTCTAAATTCTAAAAGCTATCATCTTAAATTATTCATTCTCAAAATGCTAGATCATTCGTTCACTTAAATGAATAAAATTAAAGCTGATGGACCTTCCTCTAAAACCCAAAATTGAGATTAGTCTTTATAGGAAAAACTGCTATGAATCCCTTCTTCGTCGGTAGGCATATAGGACCTTACTCTCCATATGATCCCTTCTACGTTGGGTAAGTAGTATGTGTTGACCTATTTTACCTCAACATTATAGTCCGAGTAATATCTCGTGATTATGATGGACTAAAGATAGAATTTACAGAAATTTATCGACCAAGAATTCTAAAAGTAGAATTAGCCAAGTAGTTGGCTTATCAATTTACAGAAATTGAGTCTTGGGATCATTTATATAATACTTGAGGGAGGTCAATTGTATAAATGCAAGAGTCTTCGTATTAATCAGTTTTGCATTAGACTTAATTAAAACGATGAAAATGCTTATTATGTTTTATCTCCTTTTTCGTAGTGTAGCATTCATTTATATCGATAAAACTGTTATAACAAATGGCTGGACATGCTGATGCCCCTATGTCAAGTGTCACGCTCGCACGCGAATCCTAGCTTAAGATGTTCATGGACAATATGAATCAGTACACGCGACTGAAAAATAACGGGTCCAACTTTGCGGACTGGGAGGCTTCATTACGGAATGCTGCCATAGCTGACGGTAAGCTCAAGTATTTGACTGAGCCACTACCGCCTAACCCAGGCCCCAATGTAGGAGCAAATGAATCACTTGCTTATAGTGATTTCGTAATGGAGGCGGGTGCGATAAAGAACGTACTCATCTTTTCAATGGAATCCAATTTGCAAAGACGATTCATTGCCCAAGGTGCAAACAAGATTTTCACCACGCTCACTAACGAGTTCTCAAAAGCACCGCAGATCGTTATGTATGAGCTTACCACTCGCTTCTTTGAGGCGAAACTCCAGAAGGGCCAACCGGTTAGCCCACACATTCTCGATATGATCGAGAATCTCGAAAAACTGGAGGCACTTGATTGCAAAATCAAAGAGAGCGTGGTCATTGACCGCATGCTTCATTCACTTCATGATGGTTTTGCCCAATTCAGGGCAAATTACTATATGAATGATTTGAAGAGAAATCCTCATCAGCTACACTCACTTCTCATACAGACTGAGAAGGATCTGAAATTGAGTGGGAGCCTGAAGCAGGACGTTCTCATGATTGCAAACAAGGGTAAGGGTAAGGGCAAGGCTCAGGCCGACCTAGCTGTAGGGAAGCCGAAGTTCAAGAAGCCAGGAAAGGGCAAGAGTGGGCCTGGTGAGACTAGCAGTAACTCACAAGGCAAGACAAAGAGCAAAGAAAACATGGAGTGCCACCATTGCCACCAGACTGGGCATTGGAGGCGGAACTGTCCCGTGTATGCAGAAGACGTAAAAGCAGGCCGCGTCACTCCTGTTGGTATGTCTTCTTTTATTCATATGATTGAGATTAACCATGCAAGTTTCGGAATTTGGGTACTTGATACTGGTTGTGGTTCTCATCTGTGTAATCATTTGCAGGGCCTAAGAAACATCAGAACTCTCGAAAAGGGTGATGTGGACCTGCGAGTGGGGAATGGAGCAAGAGTAGCTGCCATTTCAGTGGGAACATATGTAATCCAACTCCCGAGTGGATTTGAGTTATTTTTAAATAACTGTTACTATGTACCCAGTTTATCTAAAAACATTATTTCAGTTTCCGTACTCGATAAGGACGGTTTTTCATTTGTAATAAAGGATAATAGCTGTATTTTCTCTTTTAACGAAATGATTTATGGTAAAGCACTTTCCATGAATGAGATTTATGTTTTAGATCAAACCACAGATATAATGCATGTGAGTAGTAAGAAAGCAAAGGTTGGTGACAAAGATCAAACCTATCTATGACATTGCCGTATGGGACACATAAATGTAAAACGCGTGAAGAAGCTCATTGACAATGGGACTATCTCCCCATTTGACTATGCATCATTTGGCATGTGTGAATCATGTCTCATAGGCAAAATGACTCGAATTTCCTTCAAAGGTGTTGGAATGCGCGCTGCTGACCTATTAGGACTCATACATACTGATGTGTGTGGACCTATGTCAATCAACGCTAGAGATGGCTATAGATATTTTATCACTTTCACGGACGATTTGAGTAGATATGGATATGTCTACTTAATGAAGCACAAAAGTGAGTCCTTTGATAAGTTCAAGGAAAACCAGAATAAGGTTGAAAACCAGCTGGGTAGAAAGATTAAAGCACTACGTTCAGATCGTGGTGGCGAATGTCTTTCGAATGAGTTTGATCAACACCTTAAAAACTGTGGTGTAGTACTACAGTTAACTCCACCTGGAACACCTCAATTAAATGGTGTGTGCGAACGGCGAAATCGAACATTACTTGATATGGTTCGATCCATGATGAGTCACACGGTAATGCCTGATTCATTGTGGGGCTATGCTCTTTTGTCAGCTACTATTATACTTAACCGAAGTCCGTCTAAAGCTGTTGACAAGACTCCATTTGAAATGTGGAAGGGAACAGTCTCTAACTTGTCCTTTATTCGGGTTTGGGGCTGCGAGGCTTATGTCAAGTGGAGACACGAGGATAAGCTCGGCCCGCGATCGGTCAAGACATACTTTATTGGTTATCCAAAAGGAATGTTTGGTCATTACTTTTATTCGCCTACCGAACAACGTGTTTTTGTTGCGGCTAGTGCGAAGTTTCTAGAGAAAGAATTTCTCGAGAACAAGACGAGTGATAGAACCTTCGATCTGTCGGAGATTCAAGAACCAACAACCGAGCAACCGATGGAGGAAGATGTTCCTTCATCTTCTGCTGCGGTCAATATTCCTGAGGAACCTAGAAGGTCGGGTAGAGTCTCCATACCTCCAGACAGATACATTGGTATGATCGAGGAGAACGATAGAGATGATGTTTTGCTCCTAGAGAGTAACGAACCCGCTACCTATAAAGGAGCCATGACCTGTTCCGACTCAAAGCTATGGCTTGAGGCCATGCAATCCGAGATGGACTCTATGTATGAGAATGACGTATGGGATCTAGTTGATTTGCCTGATAAGGTTCGGCCTCTTCAGTGCAAATGGCTTTACAAGATAAAGCATTCCGTAGAGGGACAACCAGACACCTATAAGGCACGACTAGTGGCAAAAGGTTTCACTCAAGTGCAAGGATTGCATTATGATGAAATTTTTGCACCCGTAGTCATGCTGCGTTCCATTCGGATAATCTTAGCGATTGCCGCTTTTCATGACTATGAAATTTGGCAGATGGACGTGAAAACCGCCTTCTTAAACGGTTATTTGGAGGAGGAGTTGTACATGGTACAACCCGAAGGTTTCATTGACCCCAAAAATCCTAAGAAAGTATGCAAGCTTAAGCGTTCCATTTATGGACTTAAGCAAGCTTCTCGGAGTTGGAATCATCGTTTCGACCAAGTCATAAAAGCAAACGGTTTCACTCGATCGGTTGAGGAACCATGCTTATATGTCAAGTCGAGTGGGAGTAAAATCGTTTTCTTGATATTGTATGTCGATGACATACTCTTGATAGGGAATGATATCCCTCTCTTATCTTCGGTTAAGATATGGTTAAAGAACCATTTCCAAATGAAAGATCTGGGCGAGGCACAGCGCATATTGGGAATCCGTATCTACAGAGATAGATCACGACGGATGTTATCGCTCAGTCAGGAGTCTTATATAGATAAGATTCTTGAAAGGTTCAGCATGACCAACTCCAAGAAGGGGTATCTTCCAATGACGTCTAGGATGCATTTGAGTAAAACTCAGGCACCCAAGACATCTGAAGAGCTCGAGCGCATGAGTCGAATTCCTTATGCATCAGCTATAGGATCGATCATGTATGCCAAGATATGCACACGTCCAGACGTGGCATATTCTTTGAGTATGACTAGTCGGTACCAAGGCAATCCAGGTGAAACACACTGGATGGCTGTTAAAAATATCCTTAAGTACCTACGGAGGACTAAGGATTGGGTATTGACTTATGGAGGAGAGACTGAGCTTTGCGCAACCGGTTACGCAGATGCTAGCTTCCAAAAGGATCGGGATGACTCGAAATCTCAGTCTGGATTCGTATTTACTCTTAATGGCGCTGCGGTCAGCTGGAAAAGCTCCAAGCGGAGTGTTATAACAGATTCTACGACTGAGTCCGAGTACTATGCCGCTTCAGAGGCTGCAAAGGAAGCTATATGGATGCGTCAATTCTTACAAGGACTTGACATAGTTCCTAGTTCGAATGACCCGATCACCTTCTATTGTGATAATAGTGGTGCCATCTTCCAGGCTAAAGAGCCTAAGTCTAGCAACAAATCTAGACATGTACTTCGGAAGGCTCACATGATCAGAGATTACGTGGATCAAAAGGAGATAGTGATAAACAAGATTGCTACGGATGATAACATAGCAGATCCTTTCACTAAACCGTTAAGACATGATAAGCATGTAGGGCATGTTACTTCCATGGGAATTAAACGTGTTCCTGAGTTGTATTAGCTGTTATGTATGAATTAGATACATCTTTTTCATATACTAATAATAACTTCATCGTATTGTTTTCATATTTTGTTTTTCATGTGGATTGTATGGACAGCATTGAACACCACAAAGTGAACTGAATAACATTATATGTGTTTTGGTCCGTAATCGCCTACATGAGCTGATAACTCTGGCTATTATATTGTTAAGTCGATTGATGGTGGGTTCAACGAGCCATAAGTCAAACTGTTGACTGATCGAACACAAATACGAGTTATAAGGATACCTCGTAGGACATTGTAATTCGTGACGACATTATGGAGTCTTAAATGTTTAACAACATTCGGTGCCAGGTCGTAGATAGGACGTCCATAGTGTTCCTAGAGTCGATTCTTTTGACTATCGACTGTCTCTTGAGATTAAGGCAGTTTTTGGGTGACTTTGGTTTCTTTCTCACGGTCGACCGTAACAGGAGGCCAAACAGATTTTTACTGGGTCATTTCATACTGTGCTTACATCTGCAGGATTCGAGTTGAGGAAAATATTCAACCCTTTATCAGGTTTTGTTATTTCTCAGGGCCACTCGAGGAGTAGTAACTGAAATGCATGGCCATGCTCGAATAATGATTCGTTTATCAGTTGAGTTACTCTCTAGTCGGGAAAACCATTCTTGATACTGATCACTTGTAAAATACGACCTTTGTGAATGCGGACTTTGCAACTTGTTTTACATTGAGTGGGAGAAATTTAAGGATATGAGAATCGGTTATCGCACATACACTTGTAAGGACAAGTGGGAGATTGTTGGAGCTAGTGTCCTCCACAGTTAGTGTGATAACAGCTAAGGTTCACAGGGTATACTTTGTATTATAATCAGTTGATTAACGTTTATCGATAACGGTTGGCTTGCTAGATAAGTTTGACGTTATTGTCATACAGATGACGGTGATCAACTGATCCCTAAAAGTCACACCTAAAAGATGTGTTTGAGAGATGTGATTATTTGAGAAAATAATCATATTGATGCTTTTTTAAATGACTAAAAGGTTAGTCGATGTATTTGACTAAAAGGTTAGTCAATGTGATGATGATACGATTATTTAATAACGATTAAATATTGTTAGCTGGTAATTGAATATAAAATGTTATATTTAATCAATGTATATAATGTTGGTCTAAACTAAATATAAACTGTTATATTTAAGTTGGCGGATATGTATTACACGATATTATTATAGTGTATTGGTCCGGCATTACTCGGTTTATGTAACGGTCCATTACTAGTAATAATTAGAATACATATTATATTATGTACTTATTAAATGATATGATAACTGCCTAATAGAGGTTGAGTGAAATAAGGAAACTAGGTTTTTTTTTCTTTGGCTCTTGGATCTCACGGCTACAAGAAGAGAAAAGAAAAATAAAACCTTAGTCTACTCAATTTTCTCACGGCACACACAAGTGAAAGAGAGGAGTAAAATTCTGATTTTTGACTCTCTTATTCATCTTCATATTCATCATCAATATACACACAAAATTAGAAGTAATTTTGGGTATTCGTTCTAGCACAACGAAGGCATTTCTTGAACCATCTTGGGTGTAACGATTAGGAGAATACCTACTTTGGTATTTGTTCTTAGGCCTTTTACTAGGACCGAAGGTTATTTCTTAATCTCTTGTTTTATTATGCAATTTCATTTATGACTAGAAATTCATATAGTTATAATTTCATTATAATCCGAAAAATTTAAAGGGAAATATACCGATATTTCCCACATAAACAAAGTATAATAATCATGTAAAATCGAGCTAAATTAGGGAGTAAAATCATATAAAAATTAGACATATCAAACTCCCCCAAGTTAAACTCTTGCTTGTCCTCAAGTAAGCACATAAGACCAAGACATAATGACTTCAATCCCAAAACAACATGGGCATAAGGATAATGCAAAAACATGGATGAGGTTTACATGGCGGTGTAGCATGAAAGACTTCAAATGAACTTTTCGGCTCTTGCATGATCCTTTGACTTATGGACTCTCACGATTCACTCAAACTCATTTAAATGTGAAAGGATTTTTATGAGTAGCACTTAGAGGTGGCAATCGGGTCAATCAGGTCGGTTACGGGTCGGGTTCAGGCAGTTCGGGTCATGTCGGGCTCGGGTTTGATCGGGTCAAGTTGCTTATTCAGGTCGAGTCGGGTTCGGGTTGGGTCGCTTACGGGTCAGGTTAATCGGGTCAATAACTACAAAAGGTCGGTTCAGTTTCGGATCGGTTGACCAATGAGTCGGGATATATCAGGTCAATATGCTTGATCAGGTCGAGACCGGTTTGGGTTCGGGTTACTGATGGGTCGAGTATTTTATATTGACGTCTTAAATTTGAAAATTGATCGGGTCAATGGTTGGGTCGTTCTGTTAAAAGATCACTTTTGAACTTATGAATTATAATATTGGATTAGAGGAACTTGATACAAAAGATATTTATAAAATATAAGAGTATAACACTATAAAAGTTGATGATTGTATAATTTCATTGAACACTTATGTTGCTCGACCTCGGTTATAAGTATATGACATGAGTGTCTATCCAGTGTCAGATTCGCCTTATATTATGGACAAAAAATAATGTTTTTGGTCTAAATTAATCAGTTGTTTATGTAGTTCATAATTTTGAACATTTGCCATATGAAGTATGACAAGGAACTAAATGAATTACCTTGACGATGATCATACGTATTTAATTTTGAATAAGCTCTATTAGAATGATGTATTTTAGGTTTGGATTTTAAGATCATAATTAATAACCAAGGTCGGATTGTATGGTCATAACTCATAACTCTTTCTTCCCTTTATTGTTTTCAATGGAGCCAAAACTAAACACTCTTTTTCTCACAAAGCGTTAATTTAAAATTTTCTACATATATCACTTGCAAAATAATTATTAATAAGTTTAACTAGGAATATAGCGTACTAAATTTACAACTGACTATTTATTTTAAGATTACATTTTGTTTTGAAAAATAAAATGAGCGATAATTTTTCATATCAAATTTATTAACAAAAAACAAACTATAAAGGAATTTAGATTCTTAAAAAAGATTATTTGGCTATGAGTCAGGTCGAGTTTAATCGGGTTAAAACGGGTTACATGTCGGTTCAGTTCGGTTTGGGTCAGGTCGGGTTTGTGGGTGAATCGGGTTTCGGGTCGGGTCGGGTCGAGTCACAAGTCGGTTCGGGTCATATCATTTCAGGTTCTATCGGTTTATCGGTTAACCTTCGGGTCGGTTCAGGTCGGTTTCAGTTCAGCAAATTTACGGGTTCTATCAGGTCGGTTTTCGGATAAGTCAGGTCGGTTCTTCGGGTCGGGTCACCTTTTGCCAGCTCTAGTAGCACTCACCTATCATCGACTCATGAGAGTGTGCCCGCAATCTAATATGGTAAAAATTTCAAAACTACAAGCCAAAAACATTCAAATGCAAGCATGAAAAGGAAGCCATAGGTAAGAAGAAGGCTAATAAGAAATGGGAAAGAAAGGGGAACAAATGATTTATGGTATGTGAAGCTAAGTCAAGCTAGCAACAACCATATGTAAGGATGGTCAATCCCAAAACTATCCCAAAATTTTCAATACAATTCTTAAGAAAAACTCTCCAAAATATATGAATAAAACATGAGAGTTTCTTAAATCATCATCTTCTTCTTCTTTTTCACCATACAAGATATGCTTATTTTTTTTTTATTTCATGCTTTTCTTTCTTTTCCTCTTTTTCTTTTTTTTTCTCATCTTTTCTTTTTCTTTCATTTCCATCATTTTTTCATTATTTTTCTTTCTTTTTCATCTCAAAGCATTAAGACCAAGCTCACAATGATACTTCAAAATAGAACAAATCCTAAATGAGCACCCAAACACAATTAATCAAGGCTACTAGCTCAACAAGGTAGGCATTTTTCGTATGTAGCTAAGGATAGATTTTTGCGAATGAGTTCAAAAAGGCAAATTTAATCATGTGAATGGCTCCAAAATGCTAACAAATGAATTCATGCTTATAAAGAAATGAAATTAAAACCATACTTGTGTGTTTTTGATGTAGCACAAACCATAAGGAGACTTACACTCACCTAAGAGAGACCAGATATGGATGCATCGGTCTAAGGAGGCTCTACCTTACCAATTTGTGGCTTGCCAAAAGTCAAGATCAAGCTTACTAGGTTCAATTTCCATCTTCCACCTATTATGTCAAGACATCCCCATGAATGCATTTATCCCGTCAAAAAATAGAGAATCATTAGCTATTGAGCTAAAATTGGGACATACAAAGTAGGCAAGCAAAGCATGTGAAGCACAAAATTTATTTTCAAAGTTTCATAGATTTCCTAACTAAATGCATCAACTAACTAAAATGCAAATGCAATCCCCCCCAAGCTAAACACAACATTGTCCTCAATGTGCCAACATGTAAATCACCCAAGCTTACCGAAAAAACGGTTCAAAGCACAAAACAGGGAAGACAAGAGGTTAATATTTAATGTGGAGTGGGAAAAATAAAACTAAAGTGCAAAGCAAAAATAACTTACTAAACTAGCTAGCCTCCCCCCAAGCTAGTATAAATATGGGGGAATCTTCCAAAGTGATGAAGGAAATGATGTTTCCTTGGAGTTTAAGTGAAAAAAAATGAAGAAGAAAGAGTGAGGAAGTACCGTCGGGTTTCAAAGAGTATTGTGCTGTATAGTTTCGTTTTGCGTAACAAGCAGAAAATAAACAGACGACTTGGGAAATAAAACCTCGATCGGGGAATGGGAACCCCGATCGGGGAATGGGAATCCCGATCGGGGTTGACCCTCTGTAAGTCCCCTGACTTTTTTCGTGATTTGCAATATGAGTTTCCCCGAACGGGTTTCCGTGCTTGGGGATGCGTGAATTTCCTCATCGACTCTTCTTTTCTACATTTATCACCTAAAAATCAAAAATAAACATCGTCAAGTCTAGTTAAGTCTAAAAAAAACGATAAATTACGGGAAATAAGAAAATAAAGAAAATAAAATGAAAGCAAATAAAAGCTTGGGTTGCCTCCCAAGAAGCGCTAGTTTAACGTCCCGCACGACGTAAAAGCTCGAGTCGGTTCAAGCTTCCATGATAACTCCCTCGATTATCCCAACGATCGCATTCTCATGGTAGACCTTCAAACGATGGCCATTGACTTTGAATTTTTCGCCATTAGTGGTCATCACTTCAACGGAACCAAACTTGTTGACATTTGTGACGGTATACGGACCAGACCACCGCGATCGTAATTTTCCCGGAAATAGCTTGAGGCGGGAATTAAAAAGCAACACCTTATCATTGATTTGAAACTCCTTCAAGATTTTCTTATCATCGACAAAGTGTGAGCTTTCCTCCATTGATAATTCTTCTCCATCCAACTCATGCTCCAAAGGATCCATCTCCTCATTCCCAATCTCTTCATCACCTGCAAATGATTCTAATAGCAAGAGTGCCTCCAAAGGGTCTTTCGCCAAAGACTGAGAGATAAAGTCATCTATGACAATGTCAAAAACATCAATAGAATAACAAGACTCTTCTAACATGGGACTCTTCATGGCACCATTCAAGTTAAATGTGACCTTATCGTCTCCACTTCCAATGTTATTTTACCATTCTTGACATCCATTATCTCACCCGCGGTATGTAAAAAGGGTCTTCCCAAAATAATTGGGATTTGGGCATCTTCGGGCATGCCAATAACAATAAAATCAACTGGAATAAAGAATTTACCAACTTTGACGGGAACATCCTCCAAAACTCCTAAAGGGCGTTTTATAGAACGATCCGCCATTTGCAATGTGACACTAGTACATTTCAAGACTCCCATATTAAGCTTAGCACAAATAGAGTAAGGAATGACACTTACACTAGCACCTAAATCACATAAAGCTTTATCAATTTGATAGGTACCAATTGTGCATTGAATGGAAAAACTACCGGGATCTTTTAACTTAGGAGGGGACTTGTTTTGCAAAAGAGCACTACATTCGGCGGTGAAGACTATAGTTTCAACAGTATCAAAATTCCTCTTCTTAGTTAAAATGTCTTTCATGAACTTAGTGTAAGACGAAATTTGAGTGATTAATTCGGTAAAAGTAACAGTTACCTGGAGGTTCTTCACAACTTCCATGAATTTACCGAATTGAGTGTTCTTGTGATGCTTTGCCAATCTATGAGGGAAAGGCACTTTGACTTTTTCCGGCTCCTTTGTCTCAACATCCTTCTTTGGAGGAGCATCCTCCTCATCTTTGACTTGCTCAACCACAATAGGATCATCCACCTTCGTTGGCATAACCTCATCTTTCTTACCACTAGGGAAAACCTCCAACTCAACAAGCACCTCCTCATTGTCTTTGGGCATGGGTGGCTCATCATACTTCGTACCACTTCTCAAGGTGATTGCATTGAGAGTATCATGTGGTTGCTCACCTTGAGGTGGTAATTGACCCGTTCTTCTTTGAGAGCTAGAAAAGGCTAGTTGAGCCATTTGTTGTTCTAGCATTTTGTTTGGGTCTTAGCCAATTGCACTACCAAGAACTTGAGTTCTTGGTAGTTTTGTTGGACATTTTGGGGTGGTGGAACTTGGGTTGGTTGAGAGTTTTGGATTGGTGGTCTTTGTTGGTAGTTTTGATTTTGATAGCCCGGTGGAAAATTGAATCTTTGTTGTGGGACATAGGCATTTTGTTGAGCTTGAGGCACAAAATTTTGTGGGGGTTGAGAATTGAGCACATTGTTGCTTTTGTAAGACAAGTTGGGGTGAAATTTTGTGTTTGGGGTTGTAAGTATTGGAAAAGGTACCCGGTGGATAAGAACTTTGTTTAAAAGTTTGAAAAGCACATACCTCTTCCATAGTAGCTTGACATACATTAGAAAAATGATCCGCACCTCCACAACTTTCGCAAACAACAATTTGACTAGTAAAAGACACGACATTGAGTTGATGAACCGCCTGTTGAGCCTCCAACTTTTCTTGGAGCAAAAGGATTTGATTCTTCAAAATGCTAGTGTCGGCAACTTCCTCTCCTCCTTGGATGGGTGCACTCCGAGAATTAACATATTGGGCATTGTGGATCGCCATGGATTCAATGGTGGCATGAGCAATATTCGTGTCAATTTCTTGAAAACGCCCATTGTTGGTGGAATGAGTAATTATTCAAGATTCGGCACAACACCCATTGTAGAATGTTATGGCAAGTAACCAAGCATCCAACCCATGGTGTGGGCATTGCCTTTGGAGCTCCGTGTACCTCTCCCAAGCTTCATATAAGCTCTCAAGAGCTTGTTGACGGAATCCCGTGATTTGGCTCCTCAAAGTTTGAGTTTTTTCGGGTGGAAAAAACTTTTGGTAAAAGGCAAGAGCCAATGTCTCCCAATTTGTCACTCCCATGGTGGTACGATCAAGGCTATTGATCCAAAGTTTTGCCTTGCCCTTCAAAGAGAAAGGGAAAAGTATTTCCCTAATTTGGGCTTGAGTGACACCAGTTTGGCAAATCATGAAGCAATAGTCACAAACGTTTTGCACATGCAAATTGGGATCCTCCAAAGGACTTCCCCCAAATTGCTTCCTCTCCATCAGCGAAATGAAAGCTGGTTTGATCTCGAATTCCGAGGCGGTAATTTGAGTGGTAGTGATACCGACCGGAAGCATAGCCGCGGTGGGATTGGAATGATCGGAAAGTTTCACCATCTTCTTAGTCGGTGAGGGTGGTGGTGATGATGATGAACAACAAACCTCCTCCTTTTCAAGATTTTCCAGATCGTCTAAGTAATACTTCCTGGCACTTTCAACTTGCACGGGAGAAGATGCGTCTTTTACTTCTTTCCAAAAGCGTCGTCTTCTACGAAAGGTTTTCTCGGGCT
Source organism: Heliosperma pusillum (assembly GCA_022085475.1). Classification (NCBI taxonomy): domain Eukaryota; kingdom Viridiplantae; phylum Streptophyta; class Magnoliopsida; order Caryophyllales; family Caryophyllaceae; genus Heliosperma; species Heliosperma pusillum. The sequence goes on from JAIUZE010005737.1 coordinate 109,159, forward strand.
CGAAATCCGGTGAAAGTAATTCTTCCACACGAGAAGACCTGGGCATAAGGCAACAATCTTCAAGGAAATTGTAAGTACGGTCTCAAGGAACAATAGTTCCTAAAGACAGAAGAGAAAAATGATAGAAGTCTACAAATCAAAAACGAAACAAAACCGTTTCCCCGGCAACGACGCCAAAACTTGATAGGCTATCGCACACCTATGCAAAGATAAATTTCCCTAGACACAAATTAATGTAGTACGAGGGGTCGAACACAAGGAGACGGGAATTTCGTTATGAAATGCTCTGAAAAGACTACTATCAAGGTCAGTTTAATGGTTGATTTGGTTTGATGTTCAGCAAAATATAAAGTAAATTAAAATAATATTAAAAGAGTCTAGGGGAGTTGGGTCACTCATGCAAATACGTAAATGCTCATGTTAAACATAGGAATTCTTAATATGGTTAATTGTTTAGGCTAAAGACACCCATCTCTCGATATTAGTGCCAACCTTAGGTCGAGTCCTAGAGAACTTTCGTTATAACTAGAGTCGTCCTACTACACATGCTTAGTCTAATCCGATTCCGTGCCTCTCGACTTATAGAATGAATTAAAAAATTTAATCAATGCAATTGGCCAAATAACAAAGATTAACAAAACAATACAAGCATGTGATAGAAACAATTTACCAATATTAGTTCATCCTTATTTTTACATTTACAACTTACTAAATATGAATGTCTTCCTTAATCCCTAGACAAATGAGACTACTCACTCATGTTGATAATTAAACTAATAGTATTTGATATGATAAGCATGATGAATATGAAATGCTAAAGGAAAACAACTTGCTAATATAGAATTTGTTATACTAAGTGAATGAAATTACTACTAACAATTCTAATGTATATAACAATGAAGATCTTGATTAACTAGTATTACGATTAACTAAATGACTTGCAAGGTAAATGACGAAAGTGAATACTAACATAAGACTAGAATTAGAATTACCGCAATCGAGAAGTATAACTCGGAAATGAAGAACAAATAACCCAAATGCTTGAATGGAAAGATTGAAATACAACTTAAAATGTAACCAAGTGTTTGAACAAAGTAATAACCAAATGTTTAACTAAATATGAAACTAAGAGAAACTTGTGTGCTTAAGCTAAGGGAAATATGATGAAAAGATATGAGAAAAGATATGAAAAAGGATGCCTCTAAGTGTCGAAGTCCCTCTCCTTTATATAGGGAGAGGGACTTGAAACGTAAGTATTCACAGAAGCCAAACCTCGATCAGGGAATGGGAACCCCGCTCGGAGTTTCCTTAACCCGACTACAATTCCTTAATTGCTCAATTTAATGCTTAAGGAATCCTAAGCTATGTCTTTAAGCACCTTAATTCTCCGGTTAATTGCGTAGTTTTGGGATTTCCTGAGCATCCAAAGGAGCATCCTATGTTGAGTTGTGGACTCCTTGCATTGGGCTTCATTTTTGGTTTCTCATTTGCATATCAACCCATTTCACAAATCTTCATGCTTGGCTTGTCATTCTCCATACTATCCTTCCATGGTCCATATTGCTTCCATTAGCTTGTTGGACTTTGGTGCTTGCTAATGTGCTAGAAAAAAGCCTCTAAATGCTTAGATTCCTACAAAACATAGCAAAAGCGAGCAATGCACCTCGAACACGTAATTAGCTCAAAAATATACTAAACAAAGTATATTAATCATGTAAAATCGAGCTAAATTAGGGAGTAAAATCATATAAAAACTAGACATATCACTGATGAAAACCTTTAGCAACCAGTCGAGCTTTGTGTTATTTAAGGGACTCATCAGGATTGTATTTTATTTGATAAACCCATTTGCATCCAACTATATTTTGTGATGGTTGAGGAGGAACTAGTGACCATGTGTTGTTGCGGTTGAGAGCGTGAAATTCTTTTTGCATTGCTTGACGCCATTGTGGGGAAATAAGGGCTTGTTTGATAGTTTTTGGTAATGAGTGGATGTAGCGGAGGCATGAGCGATATTCGCATATTTTGGATTTGGTCGACGAATGTTGTGATCAAGACGGGTTAAAACATTACATGGCGGAGGAGGAGGAGGAGGTTGTTTGCGTGGAGCTGGGGGGGGGGGGATCCGAGAGTGGGGAAGTAGGAGAATTGGTGGTGGTGGTGCTTGATGTCCGAATGGTGAATGGAGTGGGTTGGTTCGTTGGGTTTTGACGAGTGTAAACTTGGGTAATAGGGGGTCGAGTCGTAGGTGCAGTAGAAGTATTAAGAGTGGTGGATTGGGAGAACATAATGGGGAGGATAAGTGAGCACCATTCGTCAGGGGTGGTTTGTATGGAGGGAGGGGGCGTCTTCGCTTGAAGACGATAATACGGGAAGTCGTCTTCAATGAATTTAACGTGTCGTGAGGTGAATAGGCGATTCGTCTTGGGTTCAAGACAGTAAAAGGCACTTTGTGTAGAAGAGTATCCTACGAAGACACACGGTGTAGATTGATAATCACGTTTGTGTTTGGTGTATGGTCGTAACCAAGGGTAGCATAGGCAACCGAAGTTATGCAGTTTGGTATAGTCGGGTTGTAAATTATGTAGTTTAAAGTACGGAGTGAGACCATTGAGAGTAGTGGTGGCAAGTCGATTTATTAAATAAGAGGCCGTGCGAAAGGCGAATGGCCAAAAGGTGGTAGGTAGGTGGGCGTGAGCTAGTAAGGCAAGGCCTGCTTCAACAATGTGGCGGTGCCGTCTCTCAGCATATCCGTTGTGTTCCGGAGTGTGTGGTGGTGAGGTGAAATGACTGATGCCGTGATCAAGTAAGTGGTGAGTGAGTTTTTGAAACTCACCTCCATTGTCAGAAAAGAATCGTCGAATTGGTTTTTTAAAGAGTTTTTCTACTAGCGGTTTGAATCTAAGAAAGACTTGAGTTGTGTCGGACTTTTGTTTAAGCGGGAATAGTCATACATATTTGCTAAATTGGTCAACAAAGACAACGTAATATTTATATTTTTCGCGTGATAAGACATGACTAGTCCATAGGTCCGAGAAGATGAGATCGAGTGGTTCGTTTGTTTTAAAAGAGGAAGTAGCAAATGGTAGTTTGGTGCTTTTGCTAATTAAACATGAGTCGCAATAAGAATAGTCCTTTAAATTAAAGGATAGATTTTTATTAATAATTCGCATTACATCATAGGTAGGGTGTCCTAGTTTGTGATGCCACGAAATTGGAGATGAGCCGGGTTGCATTGAGAAGACGGTTTTGTGTGACGGGCTCAATTCGTATATACCATTTTTAGCCTTCCCCTGGAGGATGGTTGCTCCCGTCGCTAGTTCCTTAACACAAAAATGAGAAGAAGAAAAAACAACATAAGCGTTATTATCTTTGCATAATTGCGAAATCGAAATTATATTCCGAGAGATTTTCGGGACATGCAAAACATTAGATAGTGTAATAGAGGAAAAAGGCAGTGTTAATGAACCTATATTAGCGATGTCCAGCACGGAGCCGTCTTCTATAAGGAGGTCATCAGTACCAAGGTAAAGGGAGTGAAGAGAGAGCGTGTCGATGTCATATAAACATGGTGTGAGGCTCCACTGTCAAGGAGATAGTTCGAATTTGGTGCTTGATCTGAACACCTTGTGTGGTGACGGTGTGGGCCTGGGGTTGTGGCTGGTAGTGACGGGTGGGAGGGGCAGGCAACACGATGTTGGGGAAGAGCTTGCGGAATGGAGAGCAGTTGGCTATTACATGGCCAATTTGCCGACACCACTAGCAGCGGCCCTTGAAGGGTCTCGGGGTCTGGTTGGTGGAGGTGAGTGGGTGACCAGTGGACTGGTTTTGGGTGGTGGTGGTACGGTAGTTGTTACGGTATTGGTTGTTGTGACGATAGTTAAGGTTTGCAGTGGGTTGGAATGGGTCGTTTGTCGGTGTTTGTTTAACGAGTAGTTCATGTTGGAGTAACTTCTCGTGTAGGGCTTCAAATGAAATGGGGTTGTCACGGGCTCGGACGGTATCGATAACCGGTTTGAAGATGGTGTAGTCGAGCCCTTTCGATACTTTGGAAATAACGTCTTCGGGGTCTAATACTTTGCCCATTAAGGCCGATTGGTCGATGCATGCTTTAATGGCATGCATATATTCGGTGATTGTTTGATCGGCGGTTTTGGTGATTGAGTCAAGTCGATCTTTAATTTGTAGTAGATGAGATCGAGAGGGGTTAGCATATGTGTGAGCGAGAATGTCCCACACCTCTTTCGAGGTGGTTGCGCGGACAATTAACGCTTGTATGGTTGATGAGAGGGTTCCCACTAAGGCACCAAGAATTAAACCGTCTTGTTTTAGCCACGTATAGTACGCGGGATTGGGTTTCTCGATGTTGTCAGTGGTGATGGTAGACGGTGGATGTGGGTGTGTTCCATAAAGGAAGCCGAGAAGGCTAAAGCCAAAGAGTATGTTGGTCAATTGGAAACGCCATGAGGTGTAGTTGACGGAGGTTATTTTGACGCATTAGCTTAGATTGGGGGAGGTCAGGGGAGTGGTGACATCGTGTGGGTTGGAGACTGTATTGTCAGTGATCATGGTGTGGGGACGAATTTAAAAGTGGCGGAGCATGGGCTGAGGGGTGTTGTGCGAGGTTTTATGGATCGCTTTTGGCCTCGTGGTACCATATAAGAGTGAATGTTTTATTGAGTTTGAATGAATGAATAATTACATAGGATGCTTAGCTATTTATACAAATTCTATATCGTGAAATCAAGCTAGTATATGGAGCCTTTGTACAAGAATATTTCCACTATTAACAATATATTATGGTGCCATTCGGGTAAAGGAATATGTGCATATTTCTGGTGTGATACTTTCTGTTTGTGACGATATTTGCTAGGATATTGGAGATTGTGAAGATATATTGCTAATACTTAATATGTACCAACATCGTGTAATATCTAATATGAACAAAAAGTTTAAAATGCACTCGCCACCTTTTCTTATTTCCAAGAGGAACATAGAACTTATTATGAACAAAATCTTGCAACATAAACTAAATGAAGAAATGAAAAAATTTAGTTAGCTCCCGAGGAAAAACAAAAAAAGATTGTTTCATCTACATTTGGGGCACAAGAAGTACCATTTACAGTTCTACACTATTTCAGTCTCTTAAGCTGCAGCCATCTGTGTTCTTGGACTAGGTAAACCCATGTACGCGAGTCTAGGGGACACGTGAACCTTGGGGCTAGGCCGAGGAGAAGGAATTGGGCCGGTATTAATGAACGACCCAGGGTTAACACGCGGTGACAGGTTGACTTGCTCCAGGGCTCGAGTTTGTAGGTCCAACGGGTAGTCCCTGACACAACCGATTCTAGGGCCATTGCCAGTAACCCATTTGCAGGATAATCGCCTGGCCAAGTTAAAGACGGGTTCTTCTGATCGGTCATGTGTTGTACGGATGTCGCTTGTAGAGTGTTCCGCTGTTGTTGGGATAGCCTCTTCATCACCCGTTTTCTCAGGAGTATCTTCGTCTTCAAGAACCTTGAATGAAGTCTCGTCGTTATATGCGTATTTCTGCAGAAGTTCAGTTTTACATTATGCATTATTTTATTGGATGCACTAGACCCTATACTAACAGATGAACAATGGCAGCGGTTCAAATCTTAATCTAGGATGGATATCAAGGATTTTGTCTAATTCCAACCAACTCAAGGCAAATCCGACCCATTGTCATTCTTATTTGCATCCGACTCTCAGTAGTATATGTAATAATAGATTTTTTAGTACCTTGACATTTTTGAGGTCCACATTGTTATCTTTGAGGAAGTTAATGAACTCCTTGAAATTTTCTTCTGTTGGAAGATAATGGCCACTATATGGCCATAAAGCCTGAAAACATAAAACATTTCTTCAGTACACAATAATTTGTGGACTACATACACAAATCGATACGGAATGCATAGAAAAAAGATGTACCTCAAGAACTCCTGCATGGGCAACTAATCTACCAGCAGCAGTAGTAGCAGCACCTGCTAGAAAACTGGAATGTTGGAACTGTCCTTTCTTTTTCTGACCCACATATAAGGATCTTGATGCGCTGAGCACAAATATCCATTTGCAGTCGTCTACAGTCTCGAGTAAGTTACCCGTTTGCTTGTATACAAGCTTCCCGTCTTCCACTATCAGTTCATATACTTCCCTTTCTTTCTGTAGTCAGAGTACACCGGAAATTTACAGTGTTAGTACTATGTGAAGAGTAGCACAAAGTAACAGACCTCGCAAAACTAGTCCCACCAGGAATGACTCAACTGGGACATGTTTGTCTGGTCCGCAGGCAAATGAGTTTAAAAAGGACAGGAAAGTTAAAGTTATAGGTCTGAAGTTTACCGGTCCAAGATATTTGATGCATTGCTTCTGTAACTTGATCCTCGGGCATTTTTCGAGATTCAATTCTTTACCGTCTCCTATATCCAACCTTCATCAATGGAGAATTAAAGGTCAGCATCATGAAATCGATGGCAAATGAGTAATGACACTAGAAACACTTTAGCGTTTATCAGCAACAGAAAAACTTAAATGAGACGCTGTCACCTATGGCAAAGTAAGAAGGGTCACAAATACTCGGCTGTACCCATGTCTTGAAAACACAAAGAGAACTTTTTTACGACCCATAACAGAAATTGGGTCTAATGTTGCGTCTACTGACAGTTAAACACCCCTTTTGCTCTGTTCCATTACATTCCGAAGTTAAAGTTAATGAATCGTTGATCCCATTCAAAACCGAATACTCAAAAGAACAATGGCCAAAAAGCGTAAATCTATGCACTAAAGGGTACTAAAAATGTTCATAACCAACACGAAATCCACCCTTCAATTAGAAAACAGAAATAAACTGTTACAGGTCATGAATAACTCACATAAATAACTATTTCATACAGTAGTTTTTTATAAACAAAAGAAGGAAGTATGAATATACCAGTAAAAGAAAGGCTGGCTGCTTTCGCTGTTAAACCAGACATCATAATAAATGTGCAAGTTGTGACCATATCTATGGCGTGGGTCAATCTGTATCCATCAAAACCACAAGAAAGCGCGTTACAAATCACGTCATTGATGCATACATCATAACTAAATTTACTCGATACGGAGCTGATTAAAGTGTTGTATATTGGTTGTTTAGCCGCCTTAACATAAAGCTTAAACTCAACTTGATTAGTTCTAAAAGAATTCAATAATTGAGCTAAAAGTATAAGAGCTCTGATTATGACCTTATTTAGTTGTTTTATCAAACACTATTTAATTTATAGGGACCAACTACACATTTTATAGAAGGGAAGTAGGAAAGCTTACAGCTTCAAGCCAATGTCTCAAGGCTAACTTTTGTGCTTTCTCATTCTTGCACAAACCTTTTCCCACCTACAATAATTGGATTAAGGATAATGTTATATACTTAACAACAAACACCAAATATAAGCAGGTTTTTTCGGAGGGGTCACCAAGGATAACCTTGATGCTGACGGGTTTTGTAACCAGTTTATGATAAAATGTAACAACAATGGTAGAGCCAATGTTACAGCTTATGGTAACTTGTGTTCTAAATGTGATCACTTTTGACTGAAAAATGGTTACAAAATCCCGTCTTATGGTTTCAGACAAGAATAGACCATCTAAGGGAGACCAGCTCAACTAACAAAATTTAGCATTTGTTCTTTTTGACTAGTCTATAACCTATGTAAGCAGGGAAATTTCTAGACCTTGTCAACTCTGGTGCATAATTAACACCGTTTTATATCACTGTTTGGTAGTAGTAATCATGATATTAAATTTGGGCTGTAACATCATATTGTGACGGTTTATACCGTTATGATGGGTACTGCTCGACTGCTTCTTGAGATAGTATCAGCTGCATTTACAGTCTCAACTGTGAAGACTGGCTCTAAGATCGCGACTGTTACTGATAATCAATAACATATCATTGGAAGTAAATATACCTTTGCAACTCTTGTTGTTGCCCTTGCCCATTTGGCCCCTGCAGTTTCTTGCTTGTCATTGTTAAAGAACGACACGGAGCTCCTTTTAAGTGATGCAAAGTCTAGTGCCTTCCACCTGCACACCGAAAAAAATGTCAAAATTGAAGTACTTGATTTGCAGACTATTAATGTCAAATGTGATGGAAACTAACTAACCATAATTCTTCAACAACAACAGCACAATCAGCAAGGTTACGACGAGTCCTGTAACTCTTATACACTTTCTGAAGCTTAACAGCTGCAGCATCAAGCTCAGAAACAGGTCTAGGAGAGAACATTATCGCGGGCTCAGGCAGAGTTATTGCAGGCAATGGCTTGTGAAGTAAACCATTCATACTTGACCTACACAATCCTATAGGATCATACTCTTGAACTAGAGTGTTAAATGAAGGGGACTTTTCAAGTATTATGTTTTCAGGCTTCCGATCTCTTAAACTACTCGAATTTTGTACCGCCATTTTCGTAACCTCATTTGATTCTAGGACAGTTGAAGATTGATGGATTTTCTTAATTGATTCTGATTTCCTTAAGCTCCCTATTCTTCTCAAATGTAACTCTCTTGTTCTTGGAGTTTGACTTCCATTACTGACCATTGAGAATAGTTTTTGAGTCAAAAGTTCATGCCAAGCTGATATCAGTATTGATATTGATAATCCCATATGGAGATTAGCTCCTTCTGATCATACAAAAAAAGAAAAAAAAATTAGCATATTTAATCAAGATAAGGTTACTAAATGATGAAGATAAATCAAATATTAAGCTAATGATAAATAAATTAAACATCTTTACAACTAACAATACCGCGTTTACTAAATAAGGTTGCTCATGGCCTATCTAGACTGACCATCTATTGATCTATACGTAGCAGCTTTCTTTTACCATTGCCAAAAAAAGGAAATAATACCATTATGATGTTGACTAAAAATGATTCACTAACTTTTAATAGGGAGTATGATTCATGAAAGATGAATAACATTGACTATTATCTTATCTACTAGTATATTTCAGACGGTAAAATTATTGAAATTGACATTAATGAATAATGATAACATCAAAAATTACCTTATTACACTGAAAAATTAACCACCACACATTATTTACGTGAGCTTTAAATTAAATGGATAGGGTGATGGTTCAAGAACAACCATTATTAACTATTTAACACAATAAAAATTCTGAAAACAACTATTTAGTATGATCTTATCTAAAAAAGTTGGTATAATCATAATATTACTATAAAATAAAATTACACACTTTATTAGAGATTTTATTATTAACTTGATAAGTGAAAAATATTGATCAAATATATACCTTAATTAAAGCTTTGATGAAAACTCCAAATAAATTGAATAAAAGAATGAACCTTCTAATTATAATACACCTTTTCTTGTGTTAAACTAAACTTGTCTGAAATGAACAAGCAGCTTTGTTGCCTATATATACTGAAAATATTTTGAGCAGTTATTTTGGAATTGTTGGAAATTCTAAATTAGTATTAGTAAAAAACGTGGTAGACGATTTCCTTGTAGTACACTTATGGAAAAACATACACAAGACTACAAATTAGATGAACCCTAAAAGGGTTTTATTGAAGAGAAATTACTATAC
>JAIUZE010005738.1:0-22500 GCA_022085475.1 Heliosperma pusillum
CCCAAACGTCATTTAACTATTCCCGGGTCAACTTAAGTCCCGAAACCCGACTTTGACATGAGTCATACGCCCCATGTCACTTTTTTTCCACTCAGATTAGATCTTTTAATTAATATGATTAAACTAATAAAAATATCTAAGATATTTGTAACTTTATCGGTCTGTCAACTTAAACTCCGCAAATCGCGTAAAAACAGACCCGATTCCTCTCCATTTCACACGTCTCTTTTTCTCCTCTTAAGCCTTGATATTTTCATTTCTTTTCATTAATATAACATAATATCTAGATATTTAATTTAACTTAATATCTAATTAATTATTTTATTATAATAATAAAACCCGAGTCAATTCCGTAACAACAATTTCAAAACCCGACTCATTATTTCCTCTATATTACACGGCACTCACCCCAACATTACTCACCAACAACTTTTCATTTTACAATCAATCAAATTAAGATCTAATTAATCGTTATTCATCGTTCTTCATTCGTTCTTCGTCGTTCTTCATTTGTTCTTCGTCGTTCTTGAGCAAAATCATCATAAAACCTTCATTTCTTAATTAAATCCGTCCTAACTTATATTTCTAGAATCTCCTCTTCGCTCTCCATCTTCAATTACGTTTTATTTTAAATTCCGACAAAATCGTTTTCAACACTTTAATTATGGAAAATCAAGTTTTAAGTTCTAATAATGTTTTCTTGTCATTTCTTATAGGGGAAGATTTTGAAGACGAGTTTGGTTACTCGTATATTTTGGGAGAAGACTAGAAGACGGGTTTCTTATTTTCCTAGTTCTTATTATTTTGGTGCTACTTGATTTTAGCTAGCTAAGGTAACGATTCCGAGTTACTCGACGAATATATGTTACATAGCTTTGGTTTCTTTTGTTTTTGGTTCATCTTTTGTTTTTGTTTAGTGTTCTTGATATATTTGATGATTGTTCATAATCATGATTTTTGTATGCATGATGGATGAATTGGATGTTTAAAATGGATGTTGTTAATTAAAATCATGTTGGAAATAAATTGTGGTGGTTGTTTTGTGGTGGCCGAATTGGGTGGCTGAAAAACCAGCCCAAACCAGGCCGGTTCAGGCCGGTCCAGGCCGGTCTGGATTGGTCCGGATTTGGTCCGTTGGTTTTGTGTCGATACTTGATTGTTTTGTTGTTGTTTTGACGGGTTTTAAATATGTTAAAGCATGCGGGAAATATTAAGAAACGAGTTTAGAATTGTAGTCTCAAAACAGGCCCAAAACAGCCCGTGGGCCCAGTCCAGGCCCATGTTAGGTCCGGCCCAAATCAGCCCATGAGTCACCTTGTTGGACTTGTGACGGTTTTTAAGTTTAGTGTTAATTTATCGTGTTTTGTAATATTTAGCAAGTGGGAAATTTTAATAAGTAAATCATTTAATTAAAAGTATTTTTCATAATATTATAATTCCTCACATGTTAGAAATTATAATACGAGATTATAGTTTAATTCGATATCCTTTAAGTCATGCGGGTTTTCGTAAGATTTAATAATTCACATGTTAGAAGTTTTAATAAAATAAACATGTATTGAATATGATGATTTTATGTTCAAGTCTATGTGGTAAAGACTCTGTTTCTAGCCGGTTTGACCAAACGGGTTTGGTCAAACTAAGATCTAGTCAGCCCCGTTTTGACTGATGACCCGTCGCGGGACTCGGGTCGGGGATTTGTCTTCAAGTAAGGTTGTATTTAATTAATGAATTAGCCTTAGTAGATATGAGGCGATATGATATTTGATTATGATTTATATGCAATTAGTCACATGATAGGATGTTTTTCCCGTGACTGTTTAATTGTATGATATATGTCGTGTTGACTAAGTACCCATAGAGAATTATGAGTATATGGCGTCTTGACCATTCTAATTCTAAATGAGTATCTTGGACCATGACATTGATAGGCCATACTATCTTTAACGAGCATACGGAGTTTATCGCTTGATAGCTTTTGTGTCTCGGCTTGGTGGGTTTATATCCAAGTCGGGGCATGGCTGCCTTATCCACTTTGGGAACGGAGCCAGCTTAAGTACTAGCCATCTCTGCTTAGGGGGTCGCCTAGTAGAGTTTCTCATAGACGGTTATGTCATGGGACGGGGAATGGAATAGCTGTTGTCGCTAGGTCTGATCAGTCTAGGACTAGGATGTTTTCCTACCTTGTGGTATAGCCTCGAGTTACAGAAGTCGACTATTGACTGTGCTAAGAACTTATGCCTGTTTGTAGAAGTATTGGTCTTTCATGTTTGTATGATTCTATGAGTTTTAGAAGGTGAGATGCAAGCCGGCTAAGATTGATAGAGTTTGGATTACCGATTGTTAACTGATTCACATGATTACGTGTTTATTAGGGTTTGAGTGTATCATGGCCATGTTACATGGTAACCTCTGAGCTAGCATACCAGCTTCCCTACCTAGTGTTATATTTTATTATCGGATTCACATGATAGCTTTCATATGATAGGTTATATGTTAGTTAATTGTTTCATAACATGAAAAGCATATCATATATGTTAAGGTTTTGTATTTTCCATATACATTGCTTTTATGTTATTCATGTTTTATTAAACTCGACATTTCGTGGCTGGGAGAACTCGGAGTTACTCCCCACTGACTGTGGCTTCCGTGTTTATATTTAATGCGGTTGGCAGGTTTGTGATGCATACATTGGGTACATTGACGAGCTAGCGAGCGAAGTATTTACCTTGGACCTATATTCGGTTCTTAGATTGTATATTATTATACACTCTTTTTATTTCCGTATTTATACGGGAGATATGTCTCCCGTCTTGTATAATTCTTATGTATAATACTATTTTCCTTTTGTTATGAACCTTTTTATTTATGACACCTTTGTTTATTTATTTAAATTATTTTTTTTTCTTTCCGCAAATTTGAGGGTGTCACAAGTTTGGTGAAGGTTATAGTATTATTTGATAGATGTTATAGTTGAGTGCGGAGGTAGTCTCAAGTGTAATGGTTTTGCGGTTTGTTTTCATGTCAGTAAGGGAATGTGAGGTGTTGAGGTGGTAGTTCCTAATTAGTTGTGTTGTCGGGTTAACCTTTGTGGTATTGGGTGGAAAGAATGAAGATTACTGAGCAAAAGGAGAGTAACGTGTCGTAATTGCGTAGCTTTCTTGTTGTGATTGCCTATGTGTTATTATTAGCTTGTTACTTGTATGATGGATTAAGTAGACTGAGATATTAGTGTTTTTGTGTAGTGCTTAGAAGCAAGTGTTGGGGGAAGTATTAGTAGTATGTGCGTGTCAAATGAGGTTATCTTTATCGTGGTTTGTATGGTATTCTCACTACAAGAGAAAGCTCGTTTTGCGACGGAATAATCCATCGCAAAACATGGTATTTCCGTCACAAAAAATAGTTTTGCGACAGATTTACAACGGATCATGTCCGTCGCAGATTTTCGTCGCAAACAATAGTTTCTGCGACGGATTATTCAGTCGCAAGTTATCTGCGACGGAATATCCGTCGCCAACTGAAATAGCGACGGATGGCAGGTGGCAGTCAAGTCAAAGAGGAAGTCAACTTTTGCGACGGAAATTCCGTCGCAAAAGTTGACTGTTTCTTTGACTTGGCTATACAGGTGGCAGTAAGTCAGTTAATGTTTGCGACGGAAATTCCGTCGCAAAAACACCTGTACATTCCAGGATGCACTGTTTTCCTGCATCCCCTATATGCGTTAAAACGATCAAAAACCTGCAAATAAAAGAAATTTTCCAGCAGTTACGCGTCCAACAAAGTTACTAATGTAACACAAAAACCATTTATGAGCAAAGTTTTGATTATATATCTGATAAGTGAATATTTGTATGATTTTAACCCCCATTGTAGCTCGGTTTTGTATGTCATTTGTGCTTTGTTAAGCCATTTTATAAGCTAATATCGTCTTCTAGGCGAATTCCTATGTTCTAACCTGTTTTGTAGGGAAAGTGACGTTTCTACGCCCTTTTTCTATATTCCCGAGCATTTACCTAGTACCCGACGATTTGAAGAAGCAAGCTTGACCATGTCAAAGGCATTTCAAGAAAGTTCACCAATTCAGAAGAAAGAAGAAGTAAAGACGATGTCGCATTTGTCAGAAGATCAATCAGTTAGGCGAAGAATTCATCGCTTTACATCAAACCCTATCAACAAACCCGACTCAAGAGGTCAAGGGGGATGTTGGAAGTCAAGTCATATGCAAGGGGAGATGAAACGAGAGTCAAAGGACCCAGATGACAACTTACCCGATCGGGGATCCCTGCTGCTTCGAGCAAATTGCTTCAACTTCCTCCTTTTGTCCTTTGTTCAATGCTCGACCCCTTCCCCACGAAACCCTAAAGCTATATAAAGGATGCTCCAGCCACTCTTCTCAACACATCTCGCATCTATCATCTCTACATCCTCTTTAGAATAATCTTTTCTCTTCTTACATTTCTCTTTAGTTTAGAAATTCTAGTTTAGATCATTTTCTTCTTTTGTCTTTAGTTCTTAGTTTATTTTTGTCCTTTCTACATCAAAACCTTAGCTTAGATCAATAAGAATTTCAATCTTTGTAATCTACTTTGTTGGGTTCAAGTGTTGTAATTCAAGGAACGATTAATCTATGCAAGGGATTTCTATTATTTTTATCACTTTCGTTGTTGATCGTCACCTAGGTATTTCTATTTTATCCTTTGTTTAATGTCTTTATGTTTTCTATTTGATTGTTATTTTCCATACATATTATCTTAGATTCATTTTTGTGTTGTTATAATCGTAATTTTATTTCTTAGATTATCAATTAGCGTCGTTATTATCGCCACATAGAGAGTCTTAAACTATTGTCAAAATTAAATAAACATGTATATCCTAGTTTTCATTATCACCATCATCTTAGATATAAACATTATCATGAGTGAGTAATCACCTTTCTAGGGTGTAGGGTAGCCATGTTAGATTGATTAAAAGATGATAATTGGATAAAAGAAATTATGCTTTTAAAACATTGTGTCTATGCATGTTTGGACTATAACGATAGTTGACGATTCCTGATCAAAATCATTGACTAGAATGGAATTCTTTTCCAAGGTAGAGATACGCGAATTGAATAGACAAAGCATGACATGGTAGATTAAGACCTAGTAAATTGCCTAAAAGCCTGCTAGACCATCTGATCTATGATTGTAATGAACACATCATTCTTACGAACTCACAATGAATTATTTGCATGTCCTAAATCCAATTTCATCAATATGTTAATCTACATGTGTGAACCTACTTCCTTAGATGCTTTTCATTATTGTTAATTCATCATTTGCTTTATTGCTTTCATCTTCATTTGCTTTTATTTTGTTTTCATTTATGCCTTTTATTAGTTTAGAAATTAAAACTCCAAAACCCAGAAACTCGTTAGATAAAACCCAATTGCGAGACACTTCACATTTCATAGGAAACACCATCTCCCTGAGGATCGACCCCTACTTCCCTAATTACATTAATTTGTTATTAGCCTAGTCTGGGTAATTTATCTTTGTATCGGGCTTGCGACAGGTTCGGTCAAATTTTGGCGTCGTTGCCGGGGAGCACGGTTTAGTTTTCCTTTTTCTTGTGATTACCCAAATTCCTTTAGACCTCTCTTGATTTTTCATCCTAGATTTCCAATCTTATGCCCAGATCTTCTAGACTAGGGACTCCTATCTCTTTAGACCCCGAACTATAAAGGACTCTACGTAGGAGACTAAAGCTATTCAACGAAATCTCAAAAGCTTCTGATACTTCAAGTTTAGATCGTATTCGTGAGAAATACTTGGATATTTTATCTAATATCGAAAAAGAAGAAGATCCATTCTCATCTCCATTCTCAAAAACCAATCAACCTTCAAACAACACTCCATCTTCTTCTTCACAAAAGAAAATGGTTCGACTTTCAGACCATTCCAAACCAACTGCAGATACACTGCCAAGGGGTATTGCTACACCCCAAATCACAGCCCAAAACTTTGAAGTCAAACCTGCCTTCATCAATTTAATAGAAAGAAGTCAATTTGGTGGCAATGCCACAGAAGATCCCAACCTTCATATCAAAAACTTCTGTGACTATTGCTCCACAATCAGACAAACTGGAGTATCGCAAGAGCAGATTAGGGAAATGCTCTTTCCCTTCTCTTTAACAGGAAAGGCAAAACTCTGGATCAATAGCCTTGACCGAGTTGTCTTACGAATAGCCGACTGGGATAGTCTAGCTCTTGCTTTCTATCAAAAGTACTTCCCACCAGAACGAACCGCACTCTTACGGAGTCAAATCACTGGATTCCGTCAGAGAGGGGATGAAAGCCTTTATGAGGCATGGGAAAGGTACAAGGAATTACAAAGAGAATGCCCTCATCATGACCTTGATTCATGGTTCTTAGCTATCACCTTCTACAACGATTGTTGTGGCGAGTCGCGTCGTATCCTCGACTCCGCTAACAATGGTCGTTTCGATCAAATCGATGTAGAAATAGCTAGTACAACTATCGAGTCAATGACAATCCACGACTCTCAGTATAGCAACTCACGTGCTATGCCACTCAAAACCAAGCACGGCGATTCAAGTAAAGTAGCACTCCTAGAAGCCCAATTAGCCCTTCTGCAGCAACAAGTAGGAAGCTCTTCCCAATCCAAGGAACATGTTAACGTCACTAACCACGTAGTGGTATGTGAGACATGTGGGGTTGCAGGACATAGTTTTCAATAATGGAGAAGTTCTCTAGAGCAAGTCAATGCCTATCAACCATTTAGGCAGGGCAATGCTTTCTCAAACTTCTATAACGAGAACACAAAGAACCATCCTTTTTTGTCCTACAAAAGCACCAACATTCAAAATCCCCACCATCAGATTCAACAACCATTCATACCACATCAACAGAAGCCTTACAATCCACCTGTTTTTCAAAACCAGAGACCTTCATTCCAACCTAACTTCAATCAACCTTACCAAAACCAACCTCAACACCAACCACCCCAAAATCATAGCCAACCTAATGACTCAAGCTTGAGCAAAATTGAATCCATGCATTCTCCAAGTTGTTCAAAAACAAGATTCAATGTTTGCTCAACTTCAAAAGAGTGATCAAGCTCAAAGTGCTGCCATCAAGATGCTTGAAACTCAAATGGCCCAATTGGCTGCCTCTAATGCCCAAAGAAAACAAGGCCAACTCCCACCTCATGGTGAGCAACCGAGGGACACTGCTAATGCTATCACCCTTAGGAGTGGTACCACTTATAGGAACCTCAGCAACCCAAAGAACCAATAGTTGAGCCTACACAAGTAGAGAGCCAAAAAGATTCTCAACCATCCACCGCTAAGGAAGCGGAAAACAAACCTGAAAAGAAGGATGAACCTGAAAAGGAACCCATCAAAATCCAAGTTCCATTTCCCCAACGCTTGAGGAGAAATCATAAGGAAACCCAGTTCAGCAAATTCAAGGAAATAGTAAAAAATCTCCAAGTAACGGTTCCCTTCACTGAATTAATCACTCAAATCCCTTCTTACACGAAATTCATGAAGGATATCTTAACTAAGAAGAGGACTTTAGATGATGTTGAAATCATAGCATTCACAGCTGAATGCAGTGCTTTATTGCAAAATAAGTCCCCTCCTAAGTTAAAGGATCCTGGTAGTTTCTCTATATCTTGCACTATAGGCACCTACACAATTGATAAAGCTCTATACGATCTAGGTGCTAGTGTAAGTGTCATGCCCTATTCCATCTGTGAAAAGTTGAATATGGGAATTCTCAAATGCACTAGTATCACTCTGCAAATGGCAGATCGTTCTCTAAAACAACCTATGGGAGTTTTAGAAGATGTGCCTATCAAAGTAGGAAGATTTTTTATTCCAGTCGATTTCATCGTGCTAGATATGGCTGAAGATTCACAAATCCCTATTATTTTAGGAAGGCCATTTCTACACACTGCCGGAGGAGTAATCGATGTCAAGAATGGAAAACTGACATTAGAAGTAGGTGATGATAAAGTCACTTACAACTTAAACAGTGCAATGAAAAGCCCTATGCTTGAAGAGCCTTGCTGCTTCATTGATATTGTCGACTCAATTATTGATGAATCTCTGTATCCATCAATAACTGAGGATCCTTTAGAAGCAATCTTATTGTTGGAGGATATCTCTGAGAACGACAATTTCGAGATCAGTGAGCTGGAAAAGGACCTGACTGGAAAAGAGATACCGTCTGAAGGAGTTGAAAAGTTCATAAGCTTAATTGATGCTCCTGCCAAGGCATAAGTACATAAACCTGAACTAAAACCTCTTCCCTCAAATCTAAAAAATGCCTTTTTAGATGAATCTGAATACTGCCCAATCATAGTGAGTGCTCTCCTAGATGAAAATCAGTTAACCTCACTATTGACTGTCTTGAAAAATCATAAAAAGGCAATATGTTACAAACTTTAAGATCTGACTGGCATAAGCCCTGACTTCTGCATGCATAGAATCAATTTAGAAGAAGGACAAAAACCTTGTGTTCAAGGTCAACGCCGTCTTAATCCCAACATGCAGGAAGTAGTTAAAACTGAAGTTATGAAATTGCTAGATGCTGGCATAATCTATGCAATCTCTGACTCTAAATGGGTTAGCCCTGTTCAAGTTGTTCCTAAGAAAGGGGGAACAACAGTAGTCAAAAATGAAGAGAATGAGCTCATCCCCACAAGGATTGTGACAGGATGGCGTATGTGTATTGACTACAGTAAATTGAATCAATCAACTAGAAAAGATCATTATCCTCTGCCCTTCATTGATCAAATGCTAGAGAGGTTAGCTTGTCACAAGTACTTCTGTTATCTAGATGGTTACTCGGGATTTTTCCAAATTCCTATCCACCCTGAGGACCAAGAGAAAACCACTTTCACCTGACCCTATGGTACTTTCGCTTATCGCAGAATGCCATTTGGCTTGTGTAATGCACCTGCCACTTTCCAGCGTTGCATGACTAGTATCTTTTCAGATTTTGTTGAAACTATCATGGAAGTATTCATGGACGACTTTAGCGTCTATGGCATTTCCTTTGATAATTGTTTGACAAATCTATCCAGAGTTCTAAAACGTTGTGAAGAAGTCGACCTTGTTCTCAATTGGAAAAAGTGTCACTTCATGGTGAACGAAGGTGTAGTTTTAGGACACATTGTTTCAGAAAGAGGTATAGAAGTGGATCGAGCTAAGATCCAAGTTATTGAACAACTGCCACCACCTGCTAATGTAAAAGGAATCAGGAGTTTCCTTGGCCACGCGGGTTTCTACCGACGATTTATTAAAGATTTTTCAAAATTAGCCAAACCCCGACTGAGCTCCTTTTCAAGGATGCACCTTTCAATTTCACAAAGGAATGCCTTGAGGCATTCAACAAAATCAAACGTGCTTTGATCACCGCACCTATAACCCAGTCACCTGATTGGAATCTTCCATTTGAACTAATGTGCGATGCGAGTGATTATGCCGTAGGAGTTGTTTTAGGACAAAGAAAGGAAAAGTTCCTTCATGCAATTTACTATGCTAGTAAAACCTTAGATCCTGCCCAAATCAACTATGCCACCACTGAGAAAGAACTTCTTGCCATTGTCTATGCCTTAGAAAAATTTCGCTTATACCTAATAGGATCAAAAGTCATTGTTTACACTGACCATGGTGCCTTGAAATATCTGCTTTCAAAGAAAGAGGCAAAACCTAGACTTATCCGATGGATCTTACTCCTTCAAGAGTTTGGTTTAGAGATCCGGGATAAGAAAGGAGCAGAAAATGTAGTCGCTGACCACCTCTCAAGGATAAGAGTAACTAAAATAGGATTACCAACGCCAATTAATGATTCATTCGCTGATGATTCATTAATGGCAATTACGGACTCTTCTCCTTGGTATGCTGATATTGCCAATTTTCTTGTCAGTCGCCAGCTACCTTCTGACCTTTCTTATAACCAAAGAAAGAGATTTTTGCATGATGCAAAATTCTTTGTTTGGGATGACCCCTATCTTTTCAAGCAATGCTTAGATGGTCTTTCTAGACGATATATCCCCCAGTGGGAAGTTAAAGGAGTTTTAGAAAGATGCCACTCATCTGCTTATGGTGGTCATCATGGTCTGTCCAAGACCGTAGCCAAAGTCTTAAAATCCGGGTTTTTCTGGCCCTCGATGTTTAAAGATGTAAGAGACTTTGTTATGGCTTGTGACGCTTGTCAACGAATAGGTCAAATATCCAAAAGACATGAAATGCCTCAAAACGGCATATTAAAAGTCGAAATATTCGATGTCTGGGGTATTGACTATCAAGGACCATTTCCCTCTTCTAATGGAAATCGTTACATCTTAGTCCCTGTCGACTATGTTTCGAAGTGGGTAGAAGCAATTGCCACTCACACCAATGATGCTAGAGCTGTGATATGACTATTTAAGATGATCATCTTTCCGCGTTTTGGTGTACCTAGAGCCGTGATAAGTGATCGAGGAACTCATTTCGGAGAAAAGCAGTTAGACACTCTGCTTTCCAAGTATGGTGTGTATCACAGACGAGGTTTAGCCTACCACCCCCAGACCAGCGGTCAAGTAGAAGTCTTAAACAGAGAGCTCAAAACAATTCTTCAGAAAGTAGTCTCAAGATCTAGAACCGATTGGAGTAATAAGCTCGATGACACCTTATGGGCTTATCGTACAGCTTTCAAAACCCCGATTGGAACATCTCCCTATCGATTGGTTTATGGAAAGGCTTGTCATCTTCCTGTCGAGTTAGAGTACTGATGTGCATATTTTATATGCACATTTACACACTTATTCGCCCCCATTTCAGTCTTACTTATAGCTCATTTGAGCCGATTCCATGTCATATCCCTCGCCTATGCTACTTTGGTATGTTTTGTTCCTCAATTGCAGGTTTAGGACTTCTCGGGGTGCTTTTGGATGCATTTTGGATAGTTTGAAGGGAAATAGATTGAGTTCTAGATATGTGATTGAGGCGATTCAAGTTTGATAAGATAGATCTCTTTCTTAGCTTCGAAATGAGACCAAGAACGCCAAAATCCGCCAAGTAACGAAGAAATGGCGGACGTTTTAAGTTCAGTGCGCGGTGCAGGAATTTAACAGTGCCACCGATCGGTGATGCCTCCCACCGATCGACCAAGGGCCAATTGGCCTACCTCCGATCGGCAGAGACGTCCTGGGGGCCCTTTCCACTTCTTCCTAAGCTTTGTGGACACTTCATACAAGCCCACCTATCGGTGGGAGCCCACATCTACCTTGAACTATCAAATGAAGACCTATAGAGGACAACTCAAGCCCACACCTATCGTCAAGACCCATCCACCGATCGGTGGGCTAGGACACCGATCGGCCATGACAAGCCCACTTTCGTTTTCTACCTCTCTAATCTACTGGGCAAGCTATTGAGCAACGGGACCGAAGCTTTCCGAAGCCCAAGTCACTCAGAAGAAACATCGAAGCCCAAAGGAGAAAACCTAGCTCTATATGAAGGAGAAGTGAAGAGAGTGAGGGGGTATCTCTCCCTAGACGCAAGATCCCTTGTCACGGATCGAGTTTCCGCTCTAAAACACCATTTTAGATTATTGTTTTAAATTTTAGTCGATTAGTTTTAAGCTTTCGTTCGTTTACAACATTATACCGATCGGCATAGCTTGAGACCGATCGGGATCCTCCTGGTTTTTGCCCTAATTCAGGTTCTGATTCAGTTTTATTTCGTTTTCTGTCATTTTCGTTCATGTTTGTACGTTTCTCGACCATGAATCTTGCCTTACCATCCTGTGTCTTCTTGTTTTGCTTAATATCTATCACCATGAGTAGCTAATCTGCATGCTAGGGCTAGGGTGAACTATTGTGGATCCGGGATTTGGGGGTTCCAATTAAACCGTTTATGCATCTGAACCTATGTTTGATTTAATTGTCGTTTGACTGACCTAGGACGCTAGGTTATCATTTGTTTAGTGTATTTCCCCTGAGACTGACCAAGTGATTGGGAAGATAGACCTGACACCAATCGGCATAGCCTTATACCGATCGGTAGACATATAGGATAGTGATTTCTGTGAGACCGAACCAGTTATCAGAGTCGCTAGGGGTGGTTAGGAGGCCGAACAAGCAACTTTCTCACCCTTTAGACTGTTTAGACCTTGGCTTGACCTATCCCTTTGACACCATAGTGAACCCGTTCTGCCCTAGTTTTTCCTTCATCTGATTTTCGTACCCTTTTTATTGCATTTCGATTATTGCTTTTGTTTGTTATCCCTCTTTCGCAACCTCTCAAACTATTAAAACCTGTTACTTGGCAGAACTGAACTTGACCCTAGATTTGATTAGATCGACCGCCTCCCTGTGATCGACCCGGACTTATCACTAGCTGCCCTAGTTAGTTTTAGTTTGGACCTATAAATTATTTTTTGATATCGGATTTATAACGACATAAATCTCGCCATCAAGTACAAAGCTTACTGGGCTATCAAAGAACTCAACTTAGACACTAAGCTGATAGACGACTTTTGCAACTCAATGAGCTAAAAGAATTTCGTTTGCAAGCTTATGAGAATTCTAGGATCTACAAAGAGAAAACGAAGCATTGGCACGACAAGAGGATAATGAGAAAAGAATTTAATGTCGGTGACCAAGTACTTCTCTTCAACTCCCGTTTGAAAATTTTTCCGGGAAAACTTTGATCACGATGGTCTGGACCATTCACTGTCACGTATGTCAGCAAATACGGTTATGTGGAAATAATGGCTAGCAATGGTGAAAAATTCAAAGTCAATGGGCACCGATTGAAACTCTACTATAGCAATTCCATGATAGGATGCTTAGATATTGTCTATATAGAGCGTCAATCCCCAACCAGATGATTTCATGGAAGAATTCGTCGAGCGAGACATTAAACCAGCGCTTCTCGGGAGGCAACCCGTGTTTCCTTTTCTTTTTGCATTTTTTTTTTGCTTTCCCTTCTTTTTCGTTGTTTTGTTAGATTTACTTTGCAGATGAAAGAGTTTTTGAAGAATCTATGAAGACCTTCCTTGTCAAGTCCAAAAGACTAGCTTGGGGGAGTCCGCGCTCACTAGCCAGCTTCATTCTTCTTTCATTTTTTTTTTCCCACTTTACCCTTCTTCCCATTAAGCATCTCGTTGCAGATTTAGTCTTTGTGCTCACATTGAGGACAATGTGATGTTTAGCTTGGGGGAGGGATTGCATTTTCCCATTTTGCATTTTAGTTGTTTATATTTTTCAAATTTTGAATAAGAAAAGAGAGAAAAATTTAAAATTTTGAACTGTGCATTTTCCCATTTTGAATTTTAGTTGCTTTTCATGCTTTGCTTGCTTGTTTACTATGCTATCATGTTACATTTCCCACACTTAGAGCTTTCAAAAGATAATGATTCAATATTCATTGAATTGTGCATACATGGGGAATTCTTGTACACAGTAGGCATGGAATGAATCTATAGATAAGTACGCTTGATCTTGACATTTGGCAAGTTACATATATTGTAAGGTAGAACCTCCTTAGACTGGTACTTCCATACCCAGTCTCATCTAGGTGTGTGTAGTTCTCCTTGTGATGTGTGTCATGTCAAAACGCATAAGTATGGTTCTCATTTCATTCCTATAAGCATTGCATTCATGATTCACTATGATTTGAAGCCTTTTTCACTTTAAATTGCCCCTCAAAATAAGCCCCTTCATACAAATGCTTCACAAAATAATAGCTACATACAAAAACTGCCTACCTGTTGAGCTAGCAGCTAGACTATGGTGTATGGGTGCTCTTTTGAGAAGATTTTGTTCCTTATTGTCAAAGTGAATTTGGGAGAACAAAAATGTTCAAGAAGTGATGTTCAAAAGAAAAGAAAGAAAAACAAATGGAAAAAAAAATCGAAAGAAAAAAAGAAAAAAAAAAAAAAAAAAAAAAAAAAAAGAAAGAAGAAGTTGTGAGTATCTCCTCAAAATATCAAATCAATAGAAGGAGTTTACCCTTGTGTTTCGTGTGTAATAAGCCACTTGTTCCTTCTGGCCTCGTTATTCGTCTTTTGGGAATTAACCGAAAGTTTGGATTGAGTATTCATTTATCATTGGTCAGTTGCTAGCTCATTCTAACCTTCACATGACCATAACTATTTGTCCACCTTTCACCCATTTCCCAAAGCCTTCTTCATTTCTTTTTCGTCTTCTTTTCTATGTGCATTGTGATCTTTGACTTGTGTTTTGAATTGTTTACCATATTAGACTGCGGACACATTTTCATAAGTCGTAGATAGGTGAGTGTCTCAAAAACATTTACACATAAAGAAATCACCTTTTACATGCAATGAGTGTTCGAGTGTGCCGTGAGAGTCCATTTGTCAAAAAAACATGCAAGAGCCGAAATTCTATAGTGAAATTCTTTGTGCTACGCCGTTATGTAAATCTCAGCCATGTTTATGTATCATTTTTACCCACGTTGTTTTTGGGTTATGATTCATTATGTTTTCAAAGTTTTACGTTGAGATTTGTTTTGTTGATGGTGTAGTAGCCAATGCTTGCAACCCTTGTCCTGGTATTGTTTGTTATGTTTGCTTGAGGAGAAGCAAAGGTTTAGCTTGGGGGAGTTTGATAAGTGAATAATTGTATGATTTTAACCCCCATTTTAGCTCGGTTTTGTATGTCATTTGTGCTTTGTTAAGCCATTTTATGAGCTAATATCGCCTTCTAGGCGAATTCCTATGTTCTAACCTGTTTTGTAGGGAAAGTGACGTTTCTACGCCCTTTTTCTATATTCCCGAGCATTTGCCTAGAACCCGACGATTTGAAGAAGCAAGCTTGACAATGTCAAAGGCATTTCAAGAAAGTTCACCAATTCAGAAGAAAGAAGAAGTAAAGACGATGTCGCAGTTGTCGGAAGATCAATCAGTAGTTAGGCGAAGAATTCATCGCTTTACATCAAACCCTATCAACAAACCCGACTCAAGAGGTCAAGGGGGATGTTGGAAGTCAAGTCATATGCAAAGGGAGATGAAACAAGAGTCAAAGGACCCAGATGACAACTTACCCGATCGGGTAAGTGTGTACCCGATCGGAGATCCCTGCTGCTTCGAGCAAATTGCTTCAACTTCCTCCTTTTGTCCTATATGTTCAATGCTCGACCCCTTCCCCACGAAACCCTAATGCTATATAAAGGATGCTCCAGCCACTCTTCTCAACACATCTCACATCTATCATCTCTACATCCTCTTTAGAATAATCTTTTCTCTTCTTACATTTCTCTTTAGTTTAGAAATTCTAGTTTAGATCATTTTCTTCTTTTGTCTTTAGTTCTTAGTTTATTTCTGTCCTTTCTACATCAAAACTTTAGCTTAGATCAATAAGAGTTTCAATCTTTGTAATCTACTTTGTTGGGTTCAAGTGTTGTAATTCAAGGAACGATTATTCTATGCAAGGGATTTCTATTATTTTTATCACATTTGTTGTTGATCGTCACCTAGGTATTTCTATTTTATCCTTTGTTTAATGTCTTTATGTTTTCTATTTGATTGTTATTTTCCATACATATTATCTTAGATTCATTTTTGTGTTGTTATAATCGTAATTTCATTTCTTAGATTATCAATTAGCGTCGTTATTATCGCCACATAAAGAGTCTTAAACTATTGTCAAAATTAAATAAACATGTCTATCCTAGTTTTCATTATCACCATCATCTTAAATATAAACATTATCATGAGTGAGTAATCACCTTTCTAGGGTGTAGGGTAGCCATGTTAGATTGATTAAAAGATGATAATTGGATAAAAGAAATTGTGCTTTTAAAACATTGTGTCTATGCATGTTTGGACTATAACGATAGTTGACGATTCCTGATCAAAATCATTGACTAGAATGGAATTCTTTTCCAAGGTAGAGACACGTGAATTGAATAGACAAAGCATGACATGGTGGATTAAGACCTAGTAAATTGCCTAAAAGCCTGCTAGACCATCTGATCTATGATTGTAATGAACACATCATTCTTACGAACTCACAATGAATTATTTGCATGTCCTAAATCCAATTTCATCAATATATTAATCTACATGTGTGAACCTACTTCCCTAGATGCTTTACATTATTGTTAATTCATCATTTGCTTTATTGCTTTAATCTTCATTTGCTTTTATTTTGCTTTCATTTATGTCTTTTATTAGTTTAGAAATTAAAACTCCAAAACCCAGAAACTCGTTATATAAAACCCAATTGCGAGATACTTCACATTTCATAGGAAACACCATCTCCCTGAGGATCGACCCCTACTTCCCTAATTACATTAATTTGTTATTACCCTAGTCTGGGTAATTTATCTTTGTATCGGGCTTGCGACAGGTTCGGTCAATATCATAAAAGTAAAGTCTTACAAATAAAAGGTTTCTGTCATAATTAAGTTCAAAATAAATAACTAATCACTCAACCACAGGGAGTGAATGGAGGGAAAGGGGTGAATGGGTGGGGTCTAGCATTATCGCCGCTATCATCATCAAAGTCGTCTCGACCCTAGGTAGGACCTCCAGTTCTGCAGCTTTGATTAGAGTTTCTTGCAACCTGACTCAAGTACTCTTCTATAGCTGCAATCCTTCGAGCTTGCTCGCCGCGCTCTTTCCTAAGCGTCGCATTCTCCTTTGATAGCTTAGTAGCCAAAATTTGGGTGTACTGAGTCGGGGCTGAGGTAGCAACAGAGTGCCTATGCTGGTCAAATAAATAATTCGCCGCTGGTCCCAATCCGTAGCATCTTCCTTTCTCGTCAAATTATGTCTCCTCATAATAGATCTCATTATCGTCGATGTGTTCGACTCCTTGACTTTGAAACTCAGACTTCTTTGACATGATCTTATTCTGCATCACAAACAAGCTCATAATTAGTAATTGTCATTTAAATAGTTAATGTAATTAAATATATATGACAAACATAAATCAATTAGCGAAATAATGCATAACTTACAAAGAGTTCAGCTGGTTTTTTTGATAACCATCCACGGATCCTGTGCTTCTTTGTCTTCTCTAAGACTTGCACGTCATTTGGGATATCAGATGAATTTTTCCCGACCTACAATTTAAATACTTGTTAGTATAACATATATATATATATATATATATATATATATATATATATATATATATATATAAGTATTAAATTATAATTAGATAAATAAATAAAAAATGAAAGAAGATTTATATTTACTATTTCGTCCATGATTCTCAAGGTGTTTTTTCTACCCATAATGTGAGTAGGCAACGCCTTTCCCTTCTCTTCACATCCCGACCTACGATTAGCCGCGGCTGATTGAGATCTCGCAACGAAAGCAGGATCTTCGACATGCCTATTCTTAAGCTTTCTAAATAAGTCCAAAGGAATCCAACTCGGCCTGTGCTCCTCGTCTTTCTGCGAGGCTCGGTAGATCATATGACGTAAACGGGTCTTCATGGCGTATTCCCAAGCTTTCCTTACCATATCTGTATGGCAAGGATCGAAAGAAACCCTTTGCTGTCATGATTAAAAACATAAAGTTAGGAAAATATTAAGTAAATAAACAAAAAAATAAAAATCAATGAAAAGATAAATTGAGAAAAACAAATTTAAATAGATATAATTATAATATTTTAAATAATTATACCTCAAACCAGTTCCACCAAGACGACCGCAAATTATTTGACACCTCTTTCCAGTTTGGCGCGTGTTCCTTGCACCCGTAGGTTATGGTCTCCGATATCAGTTTAACCACATCTGAGTCACCGAACCTGAAATTAATTATCATAGTTAAATACATTATATATAAATATTATGATATTTTAAATAATCATAATTATAAATAAACAATTAAAGTAAAAGTGAATTAGTCTTACCAGACACATGTTTCCTCATCCGGATCGAGGTGGACTTTGCGAATAGTAGTCCTGTGTCGTTTTCACGTTCCCGTCATTGACTTGTTCAGTTCTCATCCTCCTGCGCTCTGTTTCCTACATTAGTACAACTACCTCCTCTTCGTCGTCCGCCCGCCATTTAGAGAAAAACTAAAGTATTCAAAGTTGTCATGAATTAACAAACATGTACAATTAAATAACAACTAACTATATATTCTTATTAATGAATAATAAAACAACTATCAACAGCTAAAATGAAAGTGCTTTGGAAACGCCCATACATTTACAAAAAGTAGTTTCAACTAATATAAGAATTAGAAATAATCTTATTCATCATCACTACTTGAATTTTGGTTTTCGGAAATGTTGTATTTAAAAAGAGAGTCTATAAAATCTTCTTCTTCCTCTTTATCTTCCTCTTTATCTTCTGCTCCGTCTTCCATCCGCTTCTCCTCCTCCTTCTCCTCCTCTTCTACCTTGTTCTCATTATTGTCCTCTACTTGCATTTCTTCTTCTTCCTCCTCCTCTATAAATTCGTTATCATCTGGCACTTCAATTATTGATAGTAGTGTCTCACTACTAATAACATCTGCTTGAAACACAGATTCGACAATAGGAGCGAGCATCAACATGAGATCTGGCTTTAGTTTTGAATACTCCTGACCACTTATCTTTATCTCTTTTGATATTTGGATATGAAGTATAATAAAGTTGTTCCACTTGATACACCAACTCAAATGGATCGTATTTCGGAAATTTTCTCCTTCTCCATACAATATGGACACGCATGTTCACCAGCATTTGACCAACCCGATAACATGTCGTAAGCCGGAAAGTTATTGATAGTCCATAATAGTATGGCACTAAGATCAAATTTCTGCTTTCTAGAGACGTCGTATGTGTACAACCCTGTCTCCCACAACTATTTCAACTCGCGAATTAACGGTTGTAAATAAACGTCAAGGTGTTTTTTGGGAGTAGACGGACCGGGAACAAGTAATGATAGAAACATAAACTGTCTTTTCATACATAGCCAGGGTGATAAATTGTATGGAGTGAACATTACCGGCCCGCAGGAGTACGACTTTCCGTATTGACAGAAAGATGCGAAACCATCGGTACAAAGACCAAGTCGAACATTTCGAGGCTCACTTGCAAAATAAGGATGAATGCAATCAAAATGTTTCCAAGCCTCGCCGTCACTTGGATGACACATTATCCCGCTGACACGTGGATTTTCATGATTCCATCGCATCTCTGCCGCAATTAGTTTTGTGGCATAAAGTCGTTGCAAACGCGATCCTATTGGGAAATAAGTTAAAATATTTTTCCCAGCCCTTTTGCCATTTGCATTCTTTTTTTTTTATATCGATCTCTACCACATTTTGCAACAAAACATGTTGCATTGTCACTCGTTTTTGTGCTAATGCAACTGTCCATGGGAATGTCCAAGTAGACATCCCAAATGAATGCAATCTAGGGGATCAACATTAGCATCTTGAGCTTTCAATTGTACGGGCCTGACTTTCAAGATTCATATTTCAAGTTCTACTCGTCCAAATCCTTTGATTCTTGAGTCATTGGAAAGCTTATGGTCTTGTGTATACAATGCATTTGGAATCAGCCCAATAGTAGGTATGTAGCTTGAGTATAGGCTGCTACAAGACATCCCCTACAGAAGAGTGCAATGTAGAGATCAGTCTGACCCCTTCTTACTAAATGGATCATAACTAAAGATTGGAGCAAGCTATTTGTGTGATACCAAATGGAGGAAGAAGCTAACTCATTTAGCTTCAAAATGGCAACTTGGGTTACTCCTAAATCGTCTTAAGGTGAGAGTTATGGCTTGAGCAAAACGGGTATAGTTAGTGGCAAGTCTGCTGGGTATGTGATTAAGACCAATCTGCACTCAAAGTTGCATAACTCAAAATATACTTAATGGTTAGGGGTGATTATTTTTGGAGGAGAAAGCTAACATCCATAGCTTTCATATGAGCTATCATGGGTCTTCAAATTCATCCTGAGCAGAGAGTTATGAGTGTTACAAAATGCAATCAGAAGGGTCCATGTCCTATCTCACCCGGTTCAGGTCCAACATCAAAGAGCTTCGTCCAAGGCAACCCCTAATATGAATTAAGTTGTTCCAAGGCCTAATACTCTTAGTTTAGGGTCTTAGGAAGATAAAAGTCCAGGAAAGTTTTTGCTAATTCACAATAAAAGAGCAGGTTTAGCTAAGAACAAACAAATGGGTCCAGATAGGGACATTTCAGCATTGTCTTGTACCAAGGCTGTTTTGGGTGCTATGTTTGGCTAGGCAAGACAAGGGCACGACTTGAAAGACATCCTAACCCTTTGTACTTGAAGATGGTAGCTGCCAAGCCCAAGCTCCAAGGTCTTACACATCTTAATTGACCTTGCACAACAAGACAAAGAGGAGCAGCCTGTTTTCTGTCTTATGCTTTATGCTTTATTACTTTATGCTTTTGTATCCTAGTTAGTATTCTGATTTATGTAAGGCCAAGGCCACGACTTATTGTACATTAGATGATGCATTTGAGACCCTTAGATGTGTCTCTCTTGGCCTATATAAGGCTTGCTTGTAAGAAGTTGAAATCAGATTTGATGAATGAATGAAAAATTGAAACCTTTGTTTCCAATTTCTAAACTCATGGCTGTGTGCTTGAGTCCCTTCTTTGCTTAGTGCTAGAAGAGTGTTGTTTGAGTCTTTGCTGAGTTGCTGGAGTCATTCATCACAACCTCTATCCATTGGCTTTGTGCTTTGGAAGAGTACTATCTTGTTCTTACTTCATATTCTTAGCAAATTCAGAAACTTACAACACAAACTCGAGTCCAATTCAAGTCCTTTGTGTCTCCCTTTGTGTGTGTGTCTTACAAGAAATAAAAACTACTGAAATCTATACTTTTCTGAGTATTTTCGTTGCAATTGGTTATCAGAGCTTTGGTTTGAGAGTCATCTTACACCTACCTACATTATAAACACAAAACAACCTGTTTTCAAGAGAGGAGTGCAATCTAATTTGTGTGAGTAAATCAGTAGCAATGTTTGTTATGTCTTATGTTCCATGTCAAAGAATGAAGCCTTGTGACCTTGGTTCCATCTCCAAGTCCTTAGAAGAAGCTAGGGTGAAGTTCCAAGCTTTAAGAAGAAGGTATGAAGGTGATGTGCTTCCAAAGAAGGCAACCAACAACTATGGTGTTCTAAGGGAGCCTAAACCACCTGATTTGTACGAAGGGGAGTACCACATGCCACATGAGTGTTCTAAGTCCTCTCCTACCCTTGGGAGCAAAGGTAAAACACCAATACTTCCTTCCTTTAATGGTGAAAACAGTAGAGCATTTGTGTCTTGGTTGTATGATGTTGAATGCTACTTT
Source organism: Heliosperma pusillum (assembly GCA_022085475.1). Lineage (NCBI taxonomy): Eukaryota > Viridiplantae > Streptophyta > Magnoliopsida > Caryophyllales > Caryophyllaceae > Heliosperma > Heliosperma pusillum. The sequence goes on from JAIUZE010005738.1 coordinate 21,298, forward strand.
GAGCACAAGTGTTATTCTGAAAAAAGGAAGCTTGAACTTGTTGTGTCTTGTTTAAAGGATTTTGCTTTGTTATGGTATAATACTCTTAAACTTTCAAGGAGAATGAAGGGAAGGGTATGATTAGGTCATGGCATAAACTTGAAAGGAACATGAGACTAAGGTTTCTACCTTGTTGTACCATGGATAGTTTGTGGACTGAATTTAAGACTCTTAAGCAAAATTCCTTGAGTGTTCATGAGTATGCTAAGTTGTTTGAAGAGTTAAGCTTTGTTTGTGATATGAATGATGAGGTTGTGCAAAAGGGAGTCAAATTTTACCATGGCTTGAAATCTGAAATTGCAAAGAGAATTGAGGTAGAAGTGTTGTATCCTTATGATGATTTGCTTGAGTTAGCCTTATATGTTGAGAAGATCTTAGTAAGGCCTACAAATCATGAGGGCTTAACTAAATGGGATAGTTTATAAGCCATCAAAACAGTTGGGAAAGATAAGAGTTTAGGCCAAATGGTTGTTGTGTCATGCTTGGATGTTGCTTGTCCTAAGTCTAAGCTTAAACCAAAGGTCATGAGTACATGTGCTGAAGTGAAACGGTCATGTAGTCCTATCATTGAGAACCCATGTATTGAAAATGAAACCTCCTTGAACTCAACCTATGATCCTACTAATGAAGAAGAGAATAGCCTTGTCCTTTCTTGTGGAGCCATCAATGAGCAAGCTACTGATTTGAGTCCTATAGAGGTGATTGTCGACCAAGGACTACTTGAGCATCAAACCATGAAGTTTGGACAGTCCATGGTCATGTTCAATGGTGGTAGTTGTTGGGAGTCGATCAAGGGTGAAACAAAAGAAGTGTCTTGGGTTGTTCCATGTTCAAGTGTGCCAAATATGATCTCCTACACAAGCCATGATTCTTGCTTCTTAACATTCATCTTGGAAGCTATGATCTTCTTGTGTTTTAAGATGAGTAATGTTCAACATGGTTGTGAGAACTTGTTGGGATTATCTGGAAAACCAAGGGGAGGTTCACTACTTGATGTTGCTCAAGTTTTAGTTCCATTTGGTGTTGTATATGATGAGTCCAATGCACAAAAACAATAGCTGCCCACTTGAAGCTTTCTCGTGTTCTACTTGTTGTATAAGCACTCGTTTGGATGTGTGCTATGTGAATGATGCTTGTTTTGATGTGAGTAACCCTTTGTATAAC
>JAIUZE010005738.1:27500-76960 GCA_022085475.1 Heliosperma pusillum
GAGTAATACATTTGCTTAATTAAATATAACGGTTTATATTTAATCACGAATTAACTGATTAGTTCGTTTAAGCTAACATTATTTACATTAATTAAATATAACAGTTTATATTCAATTTACGAATTAACAGTTTAATCCGTCTATCATCATCATTTTTGACTAACCTTTTAGTCAAATACATCGACTAACCTTTTAGTCGTATAAGGTATCAATATGACTATATTATTCATATAATCACATCTCTCAGACACATCCTATAGGTGTGACTTATAGGGACCAGTTGATCACCGCCATAATAAAATGAAAATAACGCCAAACTTCTAGCGAGCCAACCGTTATTGATAAACGTTAATCAACTGATTATTATACAAAGTATACCCTGTGAACCTACAGAGATTTATTTATGTTATTGCACTGACTGTGGAGGACACTGGCTCAAACAGGGGCCAGCAGGGGGAGGTGACGCAGTCAGGGGGTGGTGGCGGCCACCTGTGGGAGAGAAGAAAGAAGGGGAAGGGGAAAAGGAGAGAAGAAAGAAGGGGAAGGGGAAGGGGAGGGCGGAAAGGAGGAAGGGGAAGGGGTGCGTGGGGTAGGGCTGCCTGTCATCGGCTAGCCGGGGGAGGCGCCGCAGTGAGCATGGTGGATAGATCTGGAAAAGGAGGAAGGGGGAAAAGGAGAGGGAGAGAGAGGGGGTGGCGTACCTGGTTGTTCTAGGAGAGAGAAAGTCGACCGACGGTGTTGAGGTGGCTCTGGTGGTCTAGGGGTGGCGGAGTATTTAGTGTTTCAAATCGACGGTAGGAAGGTTTTCGATTTATTAGCATTGGTAATGTAACACTGGGAAGGAAGGAAGACAACGCGTTGTTTATACCAAAAAAACCTGCGACGGAATTTCCGTCGCAGGATAACTGCCACCTGTCCCTGCACGGATAGAATATTTAAGTCATCTTGCGATGGAATTTCCAACGCTAATTCCGTCGCAGAAAAGCAAACTTGCGACGGACTTGCGACGGAAACTCCGTCGCAGACTTTCCCGCCATTTGAAATGCCTAGGCGCCATGACTGAAAACTCTGCTACGGAATTTTCGTCGCAAGTCCGTTGCAAGTTTGAATTTCCGTCGCAGGTTCCGTCGCAATTTCTCTTTTTCTACGGTATTTATGTCCGTCGCAAATATTCCATCGCTAATGAAGCATATTCTTGTAGTGTCTGTTGTGTAATAGTGCCACTAGTTTGGTGGTCTGTTATGGTGGTCATATGATATAGCGAGGATCTGTGAGTTCGTTAGAGTATTAAGTTTTGAAAGCTTGCATTAATTATGTGTTGGGAATATGTATAAAGGTCGTATTTTATTCTTATCGTTTCGTTAGCTGTTGTCTTGTGGGTTTAAAAGTAAAGTCTGATCGGTGGAGATCTATAAGTCATTGTTGTTGAGTTCCTTGTTCTTTTAGATTTTGGTCGAAAGGCTTGGTTGTTGGGGTATTTTTTCTTGTGGATTGGGATGTTTTGGACTTAAAGGGGTATAAGGAAGTCGTGAGATTTGAGTATGGTGTGCTTGAGGTTGTAAATGGTTCATTGTCATTGGGAGGATTTTATGGGGATATGGTGATAGAGTGTATCATGGTTGAGTGGATGGAGGTGTTGGCAATGAGGATGAAATTTAGGACTTTGGTGGAGGAGGATTTTAGGTTGAATGGTATGCGGTCGAGATAGGGCGAGAGTCTAGAAGGATGTTATGAGTAATCGTGGTAAATGATTGATCTAAGGTTTCGTGTTGAGAATTTTTGGATGGATTCGAGGTGATATGAAAAATGAATGGTGATGGGGTTGTGGTATATTTGGCGGTGTTAGTATTAGGGTATTAAGCGATCTGGGTAAGACGGGGTGATATAATTAAAGGAAATAGGTAAGAGTTTAGTGACGAATGGGCTTAGAGAGCGCAGCAGCGTTTGAGAAGAGCACGTTGTCCCATGAAAGTAGCTTTGTTTTGTGGAATATTTATACAACATCGTAATTGGTTGCTAAAAATTAAGTGAATTGTTGATCAGTTGCGCGGTTGAGGTATTATTATTATAGGTACGGATGTTGAGTTGTGGTGTTAGTTATATGGCGATGATCAGCGGTAGTTACGTGAAGGTATAGAACTATAGATATGAAAGCGTGGATGATAGTAATAATGTTAATGGTTTGAGTGTGGGAGAACTTCGAGGACGAAGTTCAGTTTAAAGGTTGTAGAATTCTAAGATCGCATGTTGATAGCTTAGGAGATGGCGACAAGTTTGAATTTATTAATACTGAGTATGGTGGTGATGAGTTGGTTTAGTGTTGTACGTGTGTTGGTGTAATGAAAGGTTATGAGGTGAAAGAAGATGTGTGCCATGTGTGAGGTGAAAAGAGGTGTGTGCTATCTGATGTTGTGGTTGTTGCGGTATTATTAAAGGAAGAGTGTTGGTACGTGTTAATTCGAATGTCTGTGAAGGAATTTTAGTTGTTAACGATCGATGTATGTATTGTTGGAACTTGGATCGATGTATGTATTGTTGGAACTTGGGTTAAGATGTCATAGCGAATGGTGATGGTTTTTGAAGGTACCTTTAGTATATGATGATGATAGTGTTAGCTTGAGTGCTTGGTTTCCTTTGTTTGTATTGAGGGTGTGAACTTCGGAAACGAAGTTCCTTTTTAAGGAGGAACTAATTTAATAGTTCGTATTAGTTTAGTAAGACGTTTGACTTATTATTGGTCTTAATAGTGTTTGTTGGAGACTTCGAGTTTGGTTAGAGGTCATAAGACTTTATTCGAAATAACTGAATTATAAATATAATGGCGATGACTCCTCTAACTAACTCGTCCGGTACGTTCCCACTTTCCCATCCACAGCCAAAGCACATCACGCTTACTGCAAACCTGTTTGACTCGCTGGTCACCCAATGCTCGAAAATTACTAAGAGGATCACCGCAAAAGTTTAAAAATAAGAATAAGAAAGCACGTACGGTCAACCAAAGGATGAGTAGGGTAACGTAGTACAAAATACAATAAACAACTTAACATCGATCAACAACGATTATCCGTACTCAGAAATCTCATAACATTTCAAATACTCTGATCCCCTAACGATCTCCTTAACCCGCAGGTTGGCAGCTCATTACAATTATACATATCACCATATACTCTGAACCCCTAACGACCTCCTCGATCCGCAGATTGACATCATTGCAATACAATCATCGTTATTCACAACATAGTTTAGAGCATACTAGCCAACAATCAACATCTCATTCATTAAACTCATCTCAAGCTTTCATATCATCATTATAGTAATTCGAGAAGGCCATACAACATCAGAAACCACCACAGTATAAACCATACAACATCATAACCATCACAAACAAACCAACACAATAAATAACCAACATAACAGGCATATCTCGCTCGAGACCAGTCCTGTCTCGGCCGAGACACGCCATGTCTCACCCGAGACGGGTCTATTCCAGGTGTAACTTGAGTAGAAAGAAACCCTACCTTTTCGCAATTCTTCACGTACAAGCAACACGCAAGATTTAAAATCTTTCTTCTAAGAAACCGTTGCCTACAAACATATAGTAACGAATCTAATCACTTACCAACACAATTATCATTCATCAACTTCCTAAATTTATTTATAAGTAAACTTCATTATTGTAACAACCCGGATTTTTAAAACAAAAGAATTAACTTAGTAATAAATAATCCATCATAGTACAAAGATGAATAGGGTCAAGGTGGCGGAAACACCTGACCAATCCGGATCGATACTCAAATCCAAAACAAAACTAATACATTATTAATAATTCTTAACTTAAATAAATTATTCTTCTTGCCACAAGTCTCTCCAGCCCAACATCTAAACAAGCAGCAAGCAAATCAACCTGAGAATGGGGGTCGACAATCAGTCGGGAGTATCTAGGTGCTCTCCCAGTCATGTTTACAACAGGCTAAGCATAACAACTATCCATATTAGAAATAACTAGATCAATTGGAACATGAGAAATATTACAAGCAATCAATTGCAGTAACCAAGACAGACTTCGAACTCTGACACAACTCACATGACGACTGAACTCTAGATCAGCACAACATACCAAACAGGTGTAATACGAACCACACACAAACCGATGGCACAAAGCTAGCAATAAGCATAGCGAATAGAGCAACGCCCGTTAGAGCGTATAACGCACTGCCTCTAACTGCTAGAGCGTATAACGCACTGCCTCTAGCTGATGGAGCGTATAACGCACTGCCTCCATTGGGTGTGGAGCGTATAACGCACTGCCTCCACGGTACTATGTATGGCGTATAACCACTGCCCATATGTCTAAGACCTGGCCAGACCCTCGATGCATTAATTGTACATCGAACAACACTCGGGGACCAGAGCGTATAACGAACTGCCTATGATACCCCCCCCCCCCCCAACATAGACCATAAACCCAATCCCCGAAGGGTAGCGTTAGTTCATTCCGATAGTATATAACGGATACTATCGTCATCTATTCAACCAGCAACAAACAAATGCACATTATAACTGACTGCACAAACCAATACGTGAACAACTTAAAGACTCAACTCAGGAACAGTACTACTGACTGCCCAACAACGCGTGAACAACGTCACGACACAAGCCAACAACAGTATAACCAACTGTCCATCAATATAGGAATAAGAATAACCAATACGATATGCAAACATAGCGTTATAGTCCAACTAACCATAACACCACACATAAACAAGCACAAATGACCAAGGTTATGGTATCTTGACCTATAACATTACACCTGAAAGGTCATGTTATAGTTCGAGTTACCATAACACTAGACACAAAAGAATATAACATCCAATGTTATAATACCAGCAACTATAACCTTCACTTAACCTTAGTGAAGTTGTAGTAACTTCAGCTATAACCTTCACTCAACTTTAGTGAAGTTATAGTAACTTCAGCTATAACCTTCACTCAACTTTAGTGAAGTTATAGTAACTTCAGCTATAACTTTGGTTAAGCTTGTCAGGTTATAGTATCATCAACCATAACCTTCGCTTAACTCTAGCAGAGTTATAGTACACCAACTATAACTTTGGTTAAGCTTGTCAGGTTGTAGTATCATCAACTATAACATTCACTTAACTTCATCAAAGTTATAGTACCTTCAGCTATAACTTTCACTCAACTTTAGTGAAGTTATAGCACTTCAAGCTATAACTTTATACGTGCGAGGTTATAGTATCATCAACTATAACTCTCTTCCATCACGGGTTAGTCCTCTATAACAAATTCACCGAGGGGTCGACTCCACAGTACAAACCGCCATGTCACCACAACGAGTCTTGTTATAGTACAACGCACCATAACGTCACTTTCAAAGTTATAGCTCAAATAGGTATAACTAGGGTAGCTCACATGCAAAGTTATAGTGTAATATGCTATAACCTTAACGATGTAAACCAAAACCCTAATTCTTCAAACCACCAACACCCTAGGTGATAAATCACCAAACCCTAGCCTCCATCTCAAGAGAGGCCACGGCCAACATAAAACCCTAGGCCACCACTATTGGTGCGCCTAGGCCATTGCACACGGCACCAAAACTGAAAGTCCATAGACCTTAATTAGACTCCTCTAATTATTTACTAAATTACTTGTTAATTTAGTATTTAATGATCTATGTAACATGCATGCAAATATAAAGACATTTATATAAGAGAAGAAATTTCCTCACATTGATATGGAAAATTTAAGGGCACAACAAGAACTCCTTCTTGTTGTTCTTGAGCTACAAATATGGATGAACACAAACAATCTCCAAAGTAGAAGATCTCCTCTAAGTTGCACCAAGATAAACCCAAATAATCTACCCTTATTATTAACTAGATAATAAGATAGATATTATACTACTAATATTATGACTATATTACTACACTAGTAATACTTAGTAAATATTAGTATTTGAGAGTTTTTAGTGAGAGGAAGAATTTTAGAGAGAAGTATAACAATTGCACAAAATGAAGTGATGAAAAATGAACAACCATTGTTCATTATAAGGCCACTTTGGCCGGACCATCTTGTCCATAAAAGGACTCTTATTTTGTTTAATTTGATCACATGCATTAGAGTGGAGTGTTGTAGTATATGTGATGATTATTTCTACTTGAAATGTCACTTTCAATTTGTAACTAAAGAGTGAAAACAAGAACAACAATCATCACCTTGTAACTACAATGTAACCGGCCATTATGGCCTAGTTTGATCCATTTTGATTTTTGATATTTGTCTCACAAATACTTATTGATCATATGGTTAATTATCTTGTATAATTAAGTGTTAATTTGATCATATAACAATTATATGACTCAATTAAATAAATAATATGTACGTAACATTTTAAGTAATATTTTACCATTATATCAATATATAATGGGTCCCACAATGCTTAGTTAATTTTTATTTTACAACTCTTTGTAAATATAATTAACTAATTACCTCTATCTCAAAAGCTCAACTAATTTAGTAATTTAACGATTAATTACTAAGTTAAATCTTATTTAATCGTATTAAAATAAGATATAAATTTATTAGTCAATTATCGCATAATTGAAAAATAAGTTTAATCGAATTTGAGTTCTTAACTCAATTTCTAATAATTAACTCTCGTACATATCGAATATATGTAATGTACTAATTAACTGTATCGTATACAAATAATTAGTTACTATTTGGATTTCATCCTTTAGGTGTGATCGAAAGGGATCAGTTGATCACCGCCGTCAAACGACAATAACGTCAAACTCTAGTCAGCCAACCGTTATTGATTTACGTTAATCAACTGACTAATCATATATATAGTCAATAAAATCCCAATTATATTCCATAATAAGATTTATTATGTGGCGCACTATTGTGGAGGACACCTACTCCAACAATCTCCCACTTGTCTGACACAAGTGTGCGTCACCAATTCTCTTGTCTCTTTATCACATCTCCCACTCAACGCAAGATGTCTTTCAGGTCGCACTTGCGATTGACAATATCTAGAGTGGTTTTCTCGATAGGGAGAGTAACTGTCTGACCGGAAAATCTACCATAGATCTCTTTCCGAGCGTGGCCACGCATTTACAGTAACTTCTCCTCGAGTGGCCTAAAGATGTTTTTACCCAACGTGGGTGGACAATTTCCTGTTGATCCATCTACTCTGTATGATGCAGATCACCATGATCCAGAAGAAGTCCATCGGCCTCCTTTTACGGCATGACCTAGAACATCAACCAAAACCAATCGGAAACTGCACCGACTCAGATAGACGGTCGCCAGTCAAAAGAATCGACTTATAGGAATAAGATAGAAGACCCTGCCACGACCAGGCATCAACTAATTGATTTAAGGGTCTCTACAATGTCACTGTCCGACAGAGTGTCATACAGTCTGTCTATGTAAACGACCAGTCATCTCCATGACCCCATGGTGCTGAACCACCATCGATCGACTTACAATCTAGTCATTTCGAGACGTCACCTCATTGAGTGACTAGGGACAAAATACTAAGGTTCGTCCTGTTTCACTTGAATTGGGTTCAACCTTTCTTTCAACCAATTCGGATAAACAAAGTATTAAAATTTAGTCAAACTAAATAAAAGAGTTTTTAATGAAACTCTAACAATGAATGCGATTATCAAATATTTGGAAAAATTGATACGCTATCAATAATTTCATATCTTATAATCTTTAGCAATTCAGGTACATATTTCAATCCCCATTGAAATGACATGACTATCATGTTCAGCCTGCAAAAAGCATGGCTAATGGATTAGCAATACTTGCATCTTTCCCATCGTTCTGATTGCTATTTCTCTTTGTCTACGTAATCTCATATTACATAAAACTTTCTGAGTACGTGTCTAGGTTTGAATCTAGACTTAGGACTCTTGGCCTAAAGGTAGCTCCCACTGTTTTACCAGTATAATGGGATAGGATATACAACTACAGGAACTACTTCTAGTCCCTCCAATACAGTCCAATCCAAGCTACCTTCATATGCATCATCATATGACGCAATGTACTCCATTTCCATTGTGAAATCCGCAATGATAAACTGTCTGGAACATTTCCAGCGGATACAGGACATTTATATTTTAAAATGTCACTCCTACTTGGAACCTTTCCAATAGTCTTTTCTGCTTGGAACTCTTCCAACAGATAAATCTTCTATAAAACACAGCCAGCTCATGATTTCAAATCACTTTGATCAGTTTGGAAACTGAAGTCTGTGTATGTAACAACCCAGTTTCTCAAATGACTTAAATAACAAAAATGCGGAATAAATACTAAGTCACAAAAATCAGTAAAATTTAAAACCGTCAACTCAGAATGAGTTGCTTCATAAAAACTTGATGTCAAAACATAATACAAAGTTTGCTTACAAAGTTACATTAAAATACGGTTGGACAGTATTAAGATTTTGTTACATCAACTTATTAAAGATGAAAATTAGATAATATTTCCTCTCGACAAACCCCTTCCTAAGTTTCAGTCTTCAAGATCCAAGTCACCTGAAACATTATTAAAATAAAAATGCCCCACTTAGTGGGAGTAACCTAACCGTCCTCTATCAACGGCCTCAATCATGTAGAAAACTAATAATGCAATTAGGCGGTCAAACATACAACTCCAGTCACATTACAACTTCGACACGTACACCATGTGATATGTACATGAAGTAGCACATAAGTTCATGTGAACAATTTATATTAAGCATGTGGCATAATGATCCCGTGAGCATAACAACATTATTTAACAACCTATTACATCAAACCTTCTTTATCATCAACATAAGATAAGTTCAAGTAGGCGTCATGTGAGTAAAACGTGTAGTCATTTATTTTAAAAACATTCATCTCTTTGAAATTAAGCACGGGACGTGACTACTAATGTCTCACGCGTACTCAAGGCTTGCATCTCACTTTGAGTACGAATGGGAGCATCAATCCCGCCGATCACACCGATACTAGGAGGTTTACATCTCACCCCTAGTGCTCAATAGGATCGAATCACTAAATTGACTTAGTTTAACAACCGAAATCGTGGGGAAGAACAGACTGCTAATGGATGGTCTCAGAGGTCACATTTTAGTGACATGTCCCATACACTTCGAGGCACCAAGACAATCGCAACTATCAAGGTCTGCACACGATCGCAACCGTGAAATAATATTAATTTGCCAAGATATCTGAAAGAAAGTAAAGCTGATCAAGCTCCTGTCAATATATGCGCATATACCCACTCCACAACTCCTCGGAACACGCAGCTCCTTAGTGGGAGTTGGTCGACTACTATCCTAACGACAATCCCTCCACACGCAGCTTTGGGATGTGCTGTCCATACTCATATAGCATAAGCTCTCTCAGCAATCTCCCGTCACGTCGATCCCTAAACCGTACCAAGATAGCGCCCAACACGCAAAACAAATGACTCATATATGTCTAATAGATACGATGTTACATAGATATACTGGCCGACCAGAATATTACCAATACATTGGTATCTGGCTCAGAGGTCCCATTCAAGGGGCATACCCAAGATAACCAAAATTAACATACTGACTCAGAGGTCCCGTTCAAGTAAATAATATCGGACCTATAAAATCCTGCAGGTCCTAGTCCAAGTTAATATACATACTAACTCATAAGTGCATTAACTCTATTAGAGTTTCATAGGTATTAATCTTAATCGAGTAGTTTTCGCATTTGAGATTTGGTACATTTTCTTCCATTAATAGATTAGAAACATAATTTATTATTTCTAGTTCATTATTCGAGAATTAATATTTCTAGGTATTTTATTCTAAGTATAAATTTACTTTGACTTAGTAACTTTTGACTAATTAATTAGTCAATGGTTAACCAAGGTCATCATAGTCAACTCACAGCTTAACTAATATTTTAATTAGTCAAGGCATGACTAGAGACAAGTCCCTAAGTGAGTATTTAATATTTCACTGATGTCCTTATATTATAATACGGATTTACTCAAAAATTCGATGGTAAAATGAGTGTTTTAAACTTAAAACTTTCAAAGACATTTTAGTCCAATATTTTACTAAATTCAATAAGATCGTTAGAATCATCTTTAGACCTTGTTAAAGTCCTGAAAAGTCTTTTCAAAAATAGTCTTTGAGATAAGATACAATTAAGGTTTTAAAACAATTTTACTTTAAATCACTAAGTAAGGTGGTTTAAATCATAAAATGAATATTTTTATAAAAATATTTAAACATATATTTTTGTATTCTCCTTTATGTATTGAACTTGAAATCATTTTATGGTTATAATCTAAATTCTTATTTTAATAAAAAAAAAAGTATTAAACTCGTATTAAACCATGAAATCAGTTTTTGTTTATTTTTGAAACCTGATCAAAACTTAATATTTTTCAATGAAACTTTGCATGCTGGTTACTAATGAACTAAGTGAACTCATGTAATTATTTCATAATTTTTAAAATAAAATATAATTTACTGAATTTCGTACATTAGTAATACTTTAATAAATCCATTAAAATAGAAGAAAAATCGTATCGATGCAAGGTCAGAGCCTAAAAATCCTATAAATCAGTAAGTACAACATATTAAAATTTCAACTCCATGCAATGTATGAAACAGAACGGGCATAATAAACAAGTTTCGGTTTTTTTCATAAAAATTAACATACACATATCATTTTCCATTTTGACCTTGTTTTAGTGGATCTAACATGTGAGTATCTACTAAGTATTTTATGCCTTTAGGTATATTTTTCATGTGAGGTGATAACAAAAGACATGTACACTTCTCATGATAACTTATTCTAGGCTATTATTCATGATGATCATTGCATGTAGCAAATAAATCTTATATTATCCTAATTACATATTTGTTAGAATAACCTATTCTACCAAGATTTGTTTATTTGCCTCCTAACTAAATTACTAGTCTTCTACAATTACGAGGCAAAGGAATTAGGTTAGGTTACCTTAGAGATTTTCCGGGTCTTGGATATAGTCAAATATGCTCAAATCAACTAGCTCCTCCTCCTCTTCTATTTTTAGTTAGGGACAATAATAAAAACAATAAACAAGTTAGTAATAGCTTACATAATTAGTTAAGTTCTTTATAATTAAAGAAGAGTTTAGAAGGAAGAGATTAAAATTATACATGTTGAACTCAAGAGTTGAAACTAGAGAAAGGTGAGCATAAGTAATGTTGGTGGGAGTGTGGAACAAGTGAGGATGAATGCCAAAGGTGGAGTAGTAAAGTGGTGAGTAAATATGGAGACTACCCTCTTTCATTTATGCTCAAAGTTTGCGTATGACTTGAGTATTCAAAGCTGAATTTTATTACAAAGGTCCACTTTGATGGACAAGTGAAAGATGATGAAAAGCATTAACAATGACAATGTGTAAGAAAGATGTAAGAGACATGTGACTCTTGTCTTGGGGTAAAAGAGAGTAAAGAATCAGCCACTTTTACTCAATAATAGAAGATGGGTGAATACATTTTTATTGGTTTATAGGAACAAGCATAAGAGTAGTTTGAGTGTACATAATAGACCTTATTAAGGCAAGAGTAACAACCGAGAAGGTCTGAAATTTTGGAATGATTAATGGCAACTGAAAATATTACCATTGCGTCGGGCTCGGAAAAATAATAAATTTAGGCTTTTGTTTCGCCTTAATCGGAGTCCGAATGAAGATTTACGGACTAAAATACGAAGCCAGATTAAAGTTACGCGGGAATGAAAAATCGTAACTTACAATGATTGTTTCGAAAGGTACAAAGGGTATTAGATGAAATTTAAAGTTTCTCTTCAAAAATTATAATATTTAAGAGACTAATTATTCCGTACTCGGGCAAAGTTAAATAAATAAACTATTATAATTTACGGGGTGTTACAGTGTAACCCTTACACGCAACTCATTTTAAACTCCAAACACATGGAACATATCTTTTAGTCCTTCGCAAGTACTAAGGATGTTCTTTATGGCTAGCAAGTGACTCTCACTTGGATTTGATTGCAAATGATTCGTCATACTCAAAGCATGCGAAATGTCGGATTGAGTATACATCACAGCGTATATAATTGATCCCGCAGCCGGCAAGCAAAGGACTCAAATATGATGTGTTCAACTTCCTTGAACTAGTTCAAAGATCTTATCATAAAGAATTTTGAACTCAAATGCTAAATAAATATCCCTTTTTAGATTTTCCATAATCCATATATCTAAAATGAAATGTATTCTACTTTCTTCTCCATCTCCAAAACTTTCAATCAATCTAAATGATCAATATGGTCTCCATATAGAAGACTGATGAAACCCTATTACTCCCACTAAACTTTCATGTATAACATATGCCTCGGATTCGATAGTTTTATGACATGATTGACACACTAATTTCCAACCTTTAGTGCTTACTTAAGACATCTCTAAGCTTGCAATTAACTTAGGATAGTTAGGATCTACGAACCCACAGGTGAATATAAAATATACTACCTCTTCTAACTCGTATTCAGACGGGTTTGGTTCTGAGATCCAGTTGGCATCATACTATTATGATATGCTGTAATCGCTAAGTATTTTCGAATGGATCAAAGAATTAAGGTTGGTGCAAAACTCTTTGCCTACCAAGTTATCTTTGAAAACATTTTAATGTTCATCCATGCAAACTTCGATCTTAAAAAATCAATTTACATTGAAGAGGTCGTACTTCTTCAAGTAAAATTTACCAGGTCACTTACCTGACCATCATGCATGGAGTCCATTACGAATCGTATGACTCTAAGCCATATCAAGAAGTTGAGACTAAAAACAGTCTTTTATAAGTCTCATATTAGAATTCATCACTATAAAGGAGCGATAAAATTCCACCTGACCTCCTAGGTTCCGAAGAAACAACTACTGAACAAGCAATGAGGAAAACGTTTTCCGGACCATATGCTCAGTTTGTGGCTCTTGAAACATTTTCTCCCACTCTGTCTTATCAAGAAATAATCGTATTTTTATTGAAAGACAACATCACGATTCACAAACGCTTTGTTCTCGTGGTCAATGTGGGATTATTGAGCACTTGTTTCATTCAAATAACTTATAAATTAGGTACGCTACCTACCCATATCGTATATGTAATGAAATCAGACTGTTTTAAATGTGTATTCTCATTAGCAGATACAAAAAATTAAGATCCAAGTTAGTCACATGGCTCTTTTGACTTGATAAATACAAAACCATATCGGTCAGGTTCTGTTTTCTCTTTTCACAACACCTTACTAATAATGTGTGTTAGAGAAGTTAACTTGGGAACCATTTCACAATACTTTTGGTGAAATCATGAAGTCCAATACTTAGATATTTATCGTGATACGATTGATCTTACGTCCTTGGGATCTAATGAACTCTAGTGGTTAGTACTTCTCATTTAACTCTTTGGAACTTTTCAAAGATTTCTCTTAGCACCTCATTAAGTAGAATCAAACATAATATCTACTTAAATCGTCGGTAAATCAAGTGAAGTAATCATTACCATCTCTGGTTGTGTTTGTTAGTGGACCACACGTATTCTTATGTAATGGGGCCAATAATTTACTAGTTCGATTTCCTTTTCAACAAAAGGGCACGAATCATCTTGCCTTGAATACAAGATTCGCACACACCATAAGATTCAAAATCAGCTGGGTTAGGGATAGTTGTTTAATACTAGCCTCTTAATGTGCTACACAATCCAGAATTAAGATTAGACATAGGTCACCAATTTTGAGCCTTTTTCAATCTATTGCAAGTAATTCTAGTTAGGGTCCAGATAAATTACCGTTTGATTGGTTGGGATAACGCATTGATCAAGTATAGGCATAAAAGATACAACGTTTGTTTCTATTCACATAAAGTGAACACTGGTGGTCCCCGTAACACAAAGTGGATACTATATTCTTTTATTTTATAGGTCATGTACATAATAACGTTTATTAATGTATACCTCTAAATTCAAGACTAGATTGATCACATTATAACTTTTATATGTCTCTATGAAAATAGAACTACAATAGTTATATTTCCCTTGTAGGTCGACATTTAATCATGGTTAGTCGTCGCACGAATCATTATTATATGCATTGAATACATTGATGAAAACCATACTGGGTATCTGATACCCAAAACTTGCATTTTAGCAAAATTAATGTCGATCATATAGATATTATGGGTGAAAAATACACCCAATTTCTAACTTTTTAGAAAACTTGGGGCAGATTATTTTCTTGTGTCCTACACTGTAAAATAGAATCGTCAAAAGTTGGGTTCGACACCTTGCTTGGGTTTTGACTTTACTATTCAAAATAGTCTTGCCATTTTTCCTTGCCTTGTGTCAAAGTCGAGTCAATCTACTCTTGAACCTCGTCTTAACAATTAAGAATATAAACATCATTCTTAGTGGTACCACTCACTTTCATGAATCTTTACTTAGACAAGTATATTGCAATTATTGTGAAGACTATTCTTCATTTCATTCATGGTTTTACCTTCAAAAGGATAAACTTTTCATGAAGTGACTACGGTATTTGGTTATTCACGATTTTAAATAAAATCATTAACCTAGTCGTCCCAACCTAATTTGGGCCTCTTTTGAGGTAACCTCGATAAGTAGCATTATGACGACTACCACAATACAAATAGTTTCTTTCGTGGGAGGCAAAATTTGATGTACCATGTTGTTAGACAGAAGGCGTCACAAAATATTCAAAACCGCTTTTGACTAAGTGTGACTTATTCATTTACTCTTCATAAGAGACATTTGCAAGGGTGAATATGAGGATCAAAAGATACAATTCATTTTGTCTTTAGCTATGGTGGTATAAACGGAGATTGCAATCAAAATGCTACCGTATAAAATAATGGAAACCTTTTCCACGATTGAACGGATTTTTTTTTTTTTTTTTTTTTTTTTAAGTTCATAGAAGGATAAATAATTTTCATTGCGCGAATAAAAATAAATATCAACGAAAATAAACATTCATTGCTTATATATAATTTACTTGTAAAAACAATTTTAAACAAGTCACTCATATAATGACCCCTCACGAAATTATATAAGTGATTCCAAGACCCCTCTTTAGACAAAAATAGTCATCGCATGCTACCTTTATCTAAAAATGGTAAGTCAATACTTGACTAATTCTACACTTAGAACTCTTGGTTGATCCGTTTCAACTAAATCCATCTCCTAGTCCCAAGATAACGCTTATCTCGTTGACTCCAATCCAATTTTGGCTTGTGATCGTATCACCCTACTTACCCGAGGTAAAAAGGGACCCACGAGCGTGGTAGCCCTAATGAACACGGGGTTCATAGGTGCTTCAATTGGTAAGGCTAAATCTCAATTTTTTAAGTTATGTGAAAGGTCTTGTCAATTGAGTTATTAATTCCCTATAAGCGAACTAAGTTGGTGAATTTTGAATAATTTTGAATTGACAATCGAGAAATAAAATGCATGTCGGCGATATTGGCATGAGCGGAAAAATAAAGCAAGCAAATAATAAATCCTAGTATGGCCACCTAGCTAATCTAATTTACTAGTAGATTACAAAATCGGAAACCAACTCCTTGGCCCCTTGCCTCTTCATGGCACCGTCTTTTGGAAGACCGACTTCGGGAATCTCTGTCTTCATAGTAATTAATTACAAAAAGATACAAATAAAATTCCTATTATACATTTGATCTTAAAATGAAATTAAATTATTACAAACGACGATACGAGATCGCAAATAAAATTACAACCGAATCGGTATTCCATTACATTACGGGTAATACCGATTAAACTAATCTAGGCCATACTAGGTACAACTTACATTAAAAATTAAATAAATGACATTCATTCATTCAACAATAACAACATAAATAAAATGCTGTAAAAATCATGCCAAAATCGCCCTTGATACTTATCATGCTCATTCTAGCTCGGATTTATGGATTTTATCGATTTTTAACCATTAAAAATCAATAATCAACACTTAAATTGTATTTAAGCTCAAACTAATCATCTAAACCGATTTAGAACTCAAAATTAGTCCCCACTAACTTTGTTTGTATTTAATTAGTTCGAATTGATCGTATTTGCTAAATATAGAGGTTTAATCATAACATTTATGAAATAAACCCAAAATAAAATATAAAACTCATAAAAACTTGAAACAAAACATTTTGTACATTCTGGAACATTTCTAGGAACTCTAAAAACAAGAAACATTTGCCCAAAAATTTTTAATAAATTTTATGAACAAATAACTTAATATTCAACGGTTTTATCAAATAAAACCCATTACATATATTAAAATAATGAAACAAATAACAAAAATTCACCATGATGATATAAATCAGATTATAAAATGTACCAAAAAATTTCAAGACCATATAAGGACGTTTCAATTTTATGAACATAATAATCTCACTTTATTGACTTTTATCTCATAAAAATCAATTATCATGCAAAACTTAATTAAAAGTCACGAAATTTTACATACAGTATATAAAACATGCATGTGAGATCATATAAACCTTTCATGGCCAGAATCAACATGCAACTATTTTTAGTTAACTTTTAACATAAAATATGAATATTAACATGATTTAAAGGCCATAAATCAAAACAAATAGCAAATTAATCCTTAAAATCACCACATTTGACCACAACCATTTTGAGGTTAGTAGGTATGCATGAAAATTAAAAATTTTGTGCAAACCAATTTTAAACACAAATTTTCAATTTTACCCAAGTTATCGTATAACTCGATTTTAATGCTTAAAATCAACATGCATGTAACAACCTGGCTCTGATACCACATGTAAGTCCTAGACCTCTAATGAGACTCCTCTAATTAGTTCATTAAATTACATTAACTTAATGATTTAGGATCTAGTTATCATGCATGCAAATATAAAAGCATAAATATAAAGATAAGATGAAATTTCCTTACAATGGAAATTTTCGGCCAATATGGGGCACAATAAGAACTCTTTCTTATTGTTCTTGAGCTTGTATTTAGTGGATGATCCTCCATAAGATAACCTCCAAAGTAGAAGGTCTCCTTCTTGTTGCACCCAAGATTAAACCCAAATAATCTTAACTTATTATTAACTAGATAACAAGTGAAGACATAATACTACTAATATTAGTATATTACTACACCACTAATATGTAGATAATATTAGAGTGTATGAGAGTTGTAGAGAGAGTAGAGGTTTTTAGAGAGATATGAGAATAAACACCAAAAATGAAGTGCACAAAAATGAACAACATTTGCCCTTTTTGAAGGCACTAGGCCGGCACCCACAACCACATGTGGCCTCTAATTTTGATAATGTATTCTCATGCAAAATATGTAGAGTGTTAGTATGGTAGTGATGATTAGAGTTGTCATGTAATGTCACAATCACCAAGTGAATTGTGGACATAAAATAGAACAATAATCATTCCCTTTGCACATGCACAAACCGGTGCACATATGTCCATTATGGACCATTTTGATTTTTGATATTTGTCCCACAAATACTTATTCACTACTACAATAATGATAAAAGAGAACGGTTGAGGACCGTTCTTGAAGGCACAATGAACCGTCCTGCGGCCAGGCGTTGTCTTTGATATAAGAGCACGGGTTACAAAAGTCAACCCGGTCTCTTTGTAAATAACAACCAGAACAGTTGTAAACAGAACCGTGCTCCTTAATATATCTTAGAGCACAGTGCTTCCTTTCTTTAACCGGTCTTTTAGATAAGCATGTCTCTTTGATAGGGATGTTGGCGCCTTTGCTGGAGCTTTTCAAAGAGAACAGCTATAATGTAGAACCGTTCTCTTTGATCCTTTTTTTTTTTTTTAAATATTTCACATTTCATCACAACCCCTACACGATGGAATCGTATAGCTCATAAAAATTAAACCTGTTACAATCCAGAAGACCCAGCAAGTTTTAGGCAACAAAGAACTTTCAAATTAATTTGAATCCATAAGGGCAAATCCTTGAAAAAAATACAAAGTCCTATAATGTTCTTAATTTTCTACAAATATTGAAGATATGTTACGTTATGCAAAACATAAATAAAAGTTCCTCGATCCGCATCACTTAGTCGCGATCAAGTGCAACTTCCAAAAACTGTAATCATCATCTTCACCCAACGTTGCTTTTAGGCTTGAATTGGAGTGTGAATTCAGCCCAAATATTCTGCACCTCGTCAATTTGCTCAACGGTATACGTCTTTGGGGCGTTAATCATGAACTATATACACATGTACGACACCCAACAAAATGTAGTTAATATACTATATGTGATTTGTAAAGTAAATGCGAAAAACAAAGATGCAAATCATTGAAATAAAGGAAAAAACATACATTTGGGAGAATATTAATATATCGTCCTTTGATAATCTCCAACATGTATCGGCAAACATAATATCCGCATAATACGCTCCCAACCGGCTGCCGAGGACACTAAAATAGAAACCCATTAAGAAATATACATATTATATTTATTACCTATGACAAAAAAAAATTTATTGAGTGATATATTCAGCTTGGGGGCAACTTATGAGATCTTTAAAACTCATTTTCCAAGAGTGGAATAGGCTGATAAGGCTATTTGGAGGAAGGGGTAATACCAATGCACATTTTGTGCGTTCACAACTGCAATGGCCATCAAATTCTTGGAGACATTGGTAAACAAATATGTCATGTGGGTTCCGTTCTGCAAATCTGATATGGAACACTAGAAAAAAAATTGGTGTAACTACATACAGCCTTGCTAGTACAGTTTTACAGTATTTGCCATGCCAAGACATTAACAACATGCTATTCCGTGGGAAGATGGTGGGAAAGAGAATTCAATATTTGGTTCGTGTCCAGATGTTTCATAAGACGAATGCTAGAAAATCGATACAAACTAAGATTATAGATACTCTGAACAATTAAGAAGATATAATACCTGAATTAATTTCCAAGTAAGTGGTTTTGCCTTGAATCCGGCAAGTGGATCGATAGCGTTTCTTTTCTCGAAGGCCATGTGATTCATTTAACTAAAATAAGTCGTCACTTCATACATAATTCAAATGACTAATATCAAGTATAATTAATAAATTATTTACCTAGTAATCGTTTCCACGAAAAATTGTCGAGGCTCCGGATATCCAAGTGGATCACACCAATAAACTATACTTTCAGCTGGACTAATCGCAGCCAACATCCAATGATCACTTCGATATAAAAAAGCAAATAATGAGAATATTTTCACGTAACTAGGCGGAAATAAATAAATTGAAATTTGAAAAAGAAAAAGTTTATATATACCCTTCTGGATAAGCTGCAAATATAAGTTTTCGACCCCTACCACACTCTCTACATGTCATAGCTCTAGCAATATAATCTGATCGATAGTCTTCACTACTTACGGCTGCAAATTTAGACAGCGGCTCCGGGTACAAGAATCCATATAAACTAGTGGACTTCATAGTCTCCGTAAGTTCACTCAAATACCTACAAAAAATAGCTAAACTTGTACAAATGGTTCATAAAAAAAAGTGAATAAAACAAAATAAGAAATAAGACTATTATTCCTATAGAAATTTAAAATTCTTACCTCATAAAAATAGCAATGTGAGGGGCACCGATCTCGCCTTCGTCACACCAATGAATAAGCTCCTCGTAAGAAATGAAAGAAGTGTGAGCAAGGTGTAATATATGCTCATCAATTGGAACATTAATAAGTGATCCGCTCGTCTTCAATATGCGAGCCTCGTGAACTAAAGACTTCATCAAGGAGGTTCTCAACTTTTGCTTAAACTCACAACTAACTTCTATACCAAGAAAAGTCGAGATCAAAGGTTGTGGCTTGTGGGCGTTAAAGTTGCTTGATTGTGCCTTTTTTTCCCCTTGATTCCTCTTCTTCTTATTTTTCTTTATTACGGTCTCCATCTTTTTTTTTTTCAAAACAGTTAAAATTTATAATAACTCCTAATAAGATATACTTTTAATTTTAAAAAATACAAAATTACCTTACTAGGGAAATGAATATGATTCTCAGGCCACTGAATATACGAGTCCTTTGCATCAACTAATACCATCAGCTCATCCCTAACAGGCACAGGCAACATTGCATTTTCCGATCCAGAATGTACTTTTTTAACATTGTATAATTAAGTGTTAATTTGATCATATAACAATTATATGACTCAAATTAATAATCAATATACACTCAACTTTTAAGTGATATTTAACCATTATATCAATATATAATGGGTCCCACAATGTCCAGTTAATTTATTTTACAACTCTTTGTAAATATAATTAACTAATTACCTCTACCTCAAAATATATGCATAACATCAACTAATTTAATGAATTAACGATTAATCATTAAATTAAATCTTATTTAATCGTATTAAAATAAGACGTAAAATTTATTCAGTCAGTTATCGTATAATTGACTAATAAACTTAAGTGGAATGAGTTCCTAACTCAATTTCCAATAAATAACTCTCGTAACTAAACGTACATATCAAATATATGTAATGCTCTAATTAAACTGTATCGTATACAAATAATTAGTATTCTATTTGGGTCTCATCCTATAGGTGTGACCTAAAGGAATCAGTTGATTACCGCCGTCATACGACAATAACTTCAAACTCTAGTCAGCCAAGCGTTACCGATTTACGTTAATCAACTGACGTGGAGTATCAAAATATACTAATCATGTCACGTATATTCCAAATGAGATTTATTATATAAATGCACTATTGAAGAGGACACTTACTCCAACATCGTTTCCGCATACACATTAACAATTGATTTACCTATCTTAACCTCAAAAATATAAACATAGTAAAGGATAAGTAGGGTCGATCCCACAGAGAGATTGGTAAAACTAATTAACTATTAAGCAGTTTATCTACTAACTTAAATATTAACACTATTAACATATTTACGGAATAAGGGGGGTTTAATTTAGTGAATTTAAGTACGCTAATTTAAATAGATATAAATGAAACAAGCATCCGTTAAGCTCATAATTCCAGTTAAGTTAATATCTCAGTTACGTTGTCAACTCGTCTAGCAAATATTCAATTAACAGTAGGTTAACTGCAGAAAACTTAGCCGCTAAATTCTCCCTATCAATCCTTACTTTTAAACAGTAACGAGCCGCTCGACTACCGATACTAGCTAACCAATTACACGAAAGTGACAAGTTCCCGCAAATTGACTAACCGCATTAAGAACTAGAAAGACTTCATTAACCCTAACCAATTAATTAGTCAGACCAAATTATACTCCTAGCTTAATTTAGTGACATCATTGCAGTCCTAAATTAAATTAGTTGCTACTCGGTTAATTAATCTAGTGCCGCGCCAAATTAATCAACTAGTTATAAACAAATATTAATTAAAACGAGCATAAAAAGAATACAGTTAAACAAATATTGCCAGAATGATTAACGATTTATAACTGAAAGATTAACTCAACAAAGTTCCAAATCTATACTAACGAAAACGAAATTAGCTAAAGATAAGAAGGGAGAACTAATAAATTGAGTACAGAAAACCATCCCTTGTTTCGGTTGCAACGCCTCCGCAAGATAAGTCTTCCATCTTCCTCCGGGTCGGAGCCGCTCCACCCGTCGGACTGCTCCTCTTCAGATCCGTCGCCGCTTGCGTTCCGTCAGATTTGGGATTTATTTATTGTATGTACTTGCTTGCTTCCTAATGGAGGACTCGGGTATTTATAATAGTATTTGGATATACGGGGTAGATTTTTGCAAATAAAATATAGTGAGGGGATAGAGTTTGAGATGGAGTTTGAGTTTGCATCTGAGCTCTGGTTCATCTTGTACGCTTCCAGTAGTTTTCTTCACTTCTCTTCTGTCCTTTTATTTTCCTTAATTTTCTTCATGTTTCCTTCATATTGGGTTTGATAAATTGCCCCAAATGCTACTTCAACCCAATGCTTTTATTTAAGTTTGAACCATTAACATTTCATTTGTACGGTCTTGTAAATGTACCGGCCAATATTCCTCTCGACTTCGATAGAGTCGGACTCATAATTGAGTCTCATCCCTGTTTTAATCCAAAAATACGTAAAGAATCCATTTAACATGTAAAATAATATATAAGTAATAAAATCCCGATTATTTAAAATATATAACTGGTAACTCAAACAATGCTATAGACGACCACAAAAATATATAAATAAATGGTATAAATGTTAGTAAATATCGTCTTATGAAATTCCCCCACACTTAGCTTGTTGTCGTGCTCGACAATGACCAAAGATAATTATCAACCTCAAAGATTTTAGACATAACCAAACAAAGTTTATCGACGACAAACTAAAACATTCTAGAAAATAATTTTTATAAGTTAGTAAAATCAACGGAGAACATTTATAGTTAGATTAAGAAGTAACGTATACTAAATTTTTCCTCCGCTCCAAACTATACAACTAACTAATTAACCAACATAAACATTCTAAACCGCTTCAAAATAACAATTATAAATAAATGTATTAGCAAGACACTCAGTCTAACTACCTTTGTGCGCGTGTGCAAGTGTATTGACTCGTAGAAGCGGGTTTGGGCAATTTAAGATCGTAATGGGAAATTTACTCCATGTACATATAGTACGAGGATCGTTCTCCCGAGCATTCAAGTGTATCCGTCCCTCAATGAACCTACCACCACTATCACTTATCATCGGCATCCCTCCGTCTTTAATATATATTGCCTTCATTGAATGTCAGTGGTGTTTGGAAGTTGTAAGATGGTAATGGCTACACTTATTGATAATTTTAAAAGCTCTTATTTTGAAAGTGTTACAAGCTGGGATGTGTTGGGAAAAATATTGACTAGGTGAACTAAGATTATTGTTTTAAAATTGCTTAAGCACATAGTTGGGAAGTGGTTATTGATATGGTGTTACAGACTATTAGTTTTAGTCCACATTTGAGCTGACATTTGAGATTTGAGCTGATTATTCATGATATTAGAAATACGTCAAGTCACCACGTTAACTAAGACCCTTCTTGGGAAGCAACCCAAATTTATTAATTTTTTTTTAGTGTTTTCATGTGTGTTTCATTTTATATGTCTTATTTATTACTTGTTCGAGTCGGCTTAAGTGCCTCCCCGAGTTTCGCAACTTTTGTAGGGGGATGTTAATAGTGTCGGTTGCACAAAAAAATTAGGATTATCAAACAATAAAAATATTTGATGCTGATATTATGGGTATTTTGCCGCTTTTAAATATATTTCACGAATCTTGGTCGAGTGGGTCTATTTTGCAGGAATGTTGATGTGCGTGACAGTCAGGCGTCTTATAGGTTGATTATGCAGTATTCGGAAGTGCTAAGGCAAACGAGTCGATGAGCTAACCGTGGGGTAAAGGGAACCAGTAAGACAGTGGGATTGAATCGTTGACAAAGAACACCAAATGCTGACAGTGGAGCAGTGCTATTATTGAGGACTGAAAGTTGTGAGGTTCCTTGCGTCCTATAGCTGCAGCATATTACTACTCCGTATCTACAAATTGAATCCGTTAAGTGCCTCGTTCCCTCTTATTTTTAATATATGCTGAATTTTTAATCTCGGATGTCCATTTTCGACATTGAGGACGATGTCGAGTTTAGTGTGGGGGAGAGGCAAGCTAATATCTTGAAAAGTCGGGTTCATTTTAAAAAATACAGAGCTAAAATTGTACACCATCATTACATTGCTGTCATTTGTTTGCTAAAGTATTAAGATGAACAACCCTTATGCATATTGGACTAATCTACGATGAGGGAGTCGACGATAAGCTCTAATCTAACAATTTTTCAAATTACTAACTTAAAAAAGTTAATTTTCACGAATATCTATAAAATGAAATAAAAATATTTAAAGTCGTGTATATGTGAGTTTTTCCTCCATTTTGAACTTGGATTGATTAATTAGGTGACATACATGTTTTAAGTTTCCTCTAAATTAGAATTATAAAGCACTTAATTTGGCTACCTTATTTACACTTTTCATTGACTCTAGTGTGTGGGTGTAAGCCTGTCTTTTAGCCAATTTACTCTCATAGGTGACTCCTAATCAGGGTTTCAGAGAGATTATTTGACCTCATTTAAACAAAATTCTATCCGTGGCTCGAGTAATTAGATCCTTAGGGGAACTCAGTCATTGTACTGGGAGAATGCCTAATGACTTGCCCGGATGGGCGGGATCCATTGGTCGAAAGCTCGCTACAAGGGTCACTGGATAGACGGTTACGAAAGTTGGAAGTTGGAGGATATTGAAAAAAAAGAAATGAAAAAGAAAAAAAAGTGAAAAAGGGAAACAGAAAGAAGAAATTGAGAAAAATGACGTGGAAGTGAATTTGTGGTGATGATAGTGGTGGTAGGTTCATTGAGGGATGGATACACTTGAATGCTCGGGAGAACGATCCTCGTACTATATGTACATGAAGTAAATTTCCCATTACGATCTTAAATTGCCAAAACCCGCCTCTACGAGTCAATACACTTGCACACTCGCACAAAGGTAGTTAGACCGAATGTCTTGCTAATACATTTATTTATAATTGTAATTTAGAAGCGGTTTAGAATGTTTATGTTGGTTAACTAGTTAGTTGTATAGTTTGGAGCAGAGGAAAAATTTAGTATACGTTACTTCTTAATCTAACTATAAATGTTCTCCGTTGATTTTACTAACTTATAAAAATTATTTTCTAGAATGTTTTAGTCGTTGATCGTGCTTGTCGCGAGCCCGATACAAAGATAAATTACCTAGACTAGGCTAATAACAAATAAATGTAATTAGGGAAGTAGGGGTCGATCCTCAGGGAGATGGTGTTTCCTATAAGATGTGAAGTGTCTCGCAATTGGGTCTTATCTAACGAATATCTGGGTTTTGGGAATTGAGTTTCTAAACTACTACAAGGCATAAACGAAAACGAAATAAAAGCGAATGGAAATGAAAGCAATAAAGCAAATGATAAATTAACAATAATGAAAAGCATCTAGGGAAGTAGATTTACACATGTAGATTGACATATTGATGAAATTGGATATGGAACATGCAAATAATTCATTGTGAGTTCGTAAGAATGATGTGTTCATTACAATCATATATCAGATGGTCTAGCAGGTTTTAGGCAATTTACTAGGTCTTAATCTACCATGTCATGCTTTGTCTATTCAATTCGCGTATCTCTACCTTGGAAAAGAATTCCATACTAGTCAATGATTTTCGGCCAGAAATCGTTAACTATCGTTACGATCCAAACATGCATAGACACAACGTTTTAAAAGCACAATTTCTTTTATCCAATTATCATCTTTTAATCAATCTAACATGGCTACCCTACATCCTAGAAAGGTGACTACTCACTCATGACGATGTCTAAGTCTAAGATGATATTAACAATGAAAACTAGGATAGACATGTTTAGTTGATTTTGACAATATTTTAAGACTCTCTATGTGGCGATAATAACGACGCTAAAATGACAATCTAGGAAATGAAACGACGATTATAACGATACTAAAAATGAATCTACAATAACATATAAAGAAAATAACAATCAAAGGGAAAACATAAAGATATTTAAACAAAGGATAAAATAGGAATACCTAGGTGACGATCAACAACGAAAGTGATAACAATAATAGAAATCCCTTGCATAGAATAATCGTTCCTTGAACTACAACACTTGAACCCAACAAAGTAGATTAAAAAGATTGAAATTCTTATTGATCTAACTAAGGCTTTGATGTAGAAAGAACAAAAATAAACTAAGAACTAAAGACAAAAGAAGAAGAAAATGAGAGAAGAGAGACTAGTTCTCCCTTCCTCCTAATCTAAAGAGAAAATGTAAGAAGAGAAGAGATTATTGTAAAGAGGATGTGTGATGTGAAGAGTGGCTGGAGCATCCTTTATATAGCATTAGGGTTTCGTGGGGAAGGGGTCGAGCATTGAACATATAGGACAAAAATGAGGAAGTCGAAGCAATTTGCTCGAAGCAGCAGGGATACCCGATCGGGTACACACTTACCCGATCGGGTAAGTTGTCATCTAGAAGCTTTTGACTATCGTTTCATCTCCCTTTGTTTTGACTTGACTTCCATCATCCCCCTTGACCTCTTCAATCGGGTTTGTTGATAGGGTTTGATGTAAAGCGATGAATTCTTTCGCCTAATTGATTGATCTTCCGACAACTGCGACATCGTCTTTACTTCTTCTCTCTTTTGAATTAGTGAACCTTCTTGAAATGCCTTTCACTTGGTCAAGCTTGCTTCTTCAAATCGTCGGGTTCTAGGCAAATGCTCGGGAATATAGAAAAAGGGCGTAGAAACGTCACTTTCCCTACAAAACAGGTTAGAACATAGGAATTCGCCTAGAAAGACGATATTAGCTCATTAAAGTGGCTTAACAAGCACACATTGACATCAAAAAAACCGAGGCTAAATTGGGGGTTAAATCATACAAATATCACTTAGCAAACTCCCCCACGCTTAAACCTTTGATTGTCATCAAGCAAACATAACAAACAATACCAGGGAACAAGGTTGCAAGCATTGGCTACTACACCATCAGGAAACAAATCTCAACATAAAGCTTTTGGAAACATAATGAATCATAACCCAAAAGCAACGTGGGCAAGAATGATACATAAACATGGCTGAGATTTACATAACGGCGTAGCACAAAGAATTTCACTACAGATTTTCGGCTCTTGCATGATCTTTTTGACAAATGGACTCTTACGGCACACTCGAACACTCAATGTATGTAAAAGGTGATTTCTTTATGTGTAAATGTTTGAGACACTCACCTATCTACGACTTATGAAAATGTGTCCGCAGTCTAATATGGTAAACAATTCAAAACACAAGTCAAAGATCACAATGCACATAGAAAAGAAGCCGAAAAGATGAGAAGAAGGCTTTGGGAAATGGGTGAAAGGTGGACAAACAGTTATGGTCATGTGAAGGTTAGAATGAGCTAGCAACTGACCAATGATAAATGAATACTAAAATCCAAACTTTCGATCAATTTCCCAGAAGACGGATAACGAAGCCAAAAAGCAACAAATTGGCTTATTACCCACGAAACACAAGGGTAAACTCCTTTTGAATATTGATCTGACCTTTCTTAGGAGATACTCACAACTTCTTCTTTTATTTCTTCATTTTTTTTCTTTTTCGTTTCTCTTTTTTCTTTTCTTTTTTCTTTTTCATTTTTTTTCTTTTCTATTCTGAACATAACATTGCTTCTTGAACATTTTGGTTCTTCCAAATTCACTTTGACATATAAGAACAAATCTTCTCAAAATAGCACCCATACACCATAGTCTAGCTACTAGCTCAAAAGGTAGGCAGTTTTTAGATGTAGCTATTATTTTGTGAAACATTTGTATAAAGGGGCTAATTTTGAGGTGTAATTCAAAGTGAAAAAGGCTTTAAATCTTAGTGAATCATGAATGCAATGCTCATAGGAATGAAATGAGAACCATACTTATGCGTTTTGACATGACACACATCACAAAGAGAACTACACACACCTACATGAGACTGGGTAATGATGTACCAGCCTAAGGACGTTCTACCTTACAATATATGTAACTTGCCAAATGTCAAGATCAAGCGTACTCATCTATAGATTCATTCCATGCCTACTGTGTACAAGACATCCCCATGTATGCAAAATTCAATAAATATTGAATCACTATCTTTTGAAAGCTCTAAGTTTGGGAAATGTAACATGATAGCATAGTAAACAAGCAAGCAAAGCATGAAAAGCATTTAATTGTGTTCAGAAATTTTTAAATTTTCTCAAAACTCTTCCCTTTCTTTTATTCAAAATTTGAAAAATGATTGTAACAACCCGAAAATTACCCTATTTTGCTAGTGAAAATATTTTACGGATACTTTTCAGCAAACTTAAGTTTTAAAATAGAATTTATTGTTTCAAGTCGTATTTGGAAATTCCGAGTTCGTATTTGGAATTTCTGCGAGATTCCATGAGAATCCCGTTTTTAAGTCAACTTTGACTTTCGTTGACTTTTCCTGACTCACCTCGTAATTTTAAAGACCGAAATTATATTTGAAAAATAATAAATTTATTTTATTTTATTAAGATTAATTTGAATTTATGATAATTTAATATAATTATTTAGAATTTATTCGGATTTAAAGAGAAGGTTTTACGATTTAAACCCGAACGTCATTTAACTATTCCCGAGTCAACTTAAATCCCGAAACAAACCCGAAACCCGACTTTGGCATGAGTCACACGCCCCATGTCATATTTTTCCACTCACTTTAGATCTTTTGATTACTTATTATTAAACTAATACAAATATCTAAGATATTTGTAACTTTATCGATCCGTCAATTTAAACTCCGCAAATCGCTTAAAAACATACCCGATTCTCCTATGATCACACGTCTCTTTTTTCCCCTCTTAGGACTTGATATTTCTTTTCTTTTGATTTAATTAACATAATATCTAAATCATATCTAGATATTTTATTAAACAATTATAAAATCTAATTATATCTAATCAATTACCGTAATATAATTATTAAACCCGAGTCAATTCCGTAACAACAATTTCAAAACCCGACTCCAAATTCCTCTATATTTACACGGTTCACTCTCCACTCTAATTCACTACTTATCTTTTCATTTTACATTAAATCAACTTAATATCTAATTAAAATCGTTCTTGGTGTTCTTCATCGTTCTTCATCGTTCTTCATCGTTCTTCATCGTTCTTCATCGTTCTTGAGCAAAATCGTCACAAAACCTTCATTTCTTATTCAAATCCGTCCTAACTTATATTTCTAGAATCTCCTCTTCGCTCTCCATCTTCAAGTACGGTTTATTTTCAATTCCGACAAAATCATTTTCAACACTTTAATTATGGAAAATCAAGTTTTAATTCTAACAATATTATTCTTGTCATTTCTTATAGGGGAAGATTTTGAAGACGAGTTTGGTGACTCGTATATATATTAGAAGAAGATTAGTAGACGGGTTTTTCTTTTATTCTTATTTTGGGTGCTAATTGATTTTGCTAGCTAAGGTAACGATTCCGAGTTACTCGACGAATTAATGTTACATACCTTTGTTTCTTTTGTTTTTGTTCATATTATTGTTATTTATGATTGTTGGTAATAACATGATAAGTAGAAATGATTTGTATGTTGTATGAAATTTTTATGACATGTTTAGTGTTCTTGACATATTAGGATGATTTGTTCATAGTCAGGATTTTTGGTATGGAGGATTGTTAAAATGGTTGTTTGTTAATTAAAACATGTTAGAAATAATTTAGAGTTGTTGTTGGTGTTGGCCGGTTATGGGGGCTGTTTATGGTGGCTGGAAAACCGACCCAAACCAGGCGGTTCAGCCCAGTTCAGGCCGGTCCAGGCCGGTTCAGACCCGGTCTGGATTGGTCCGTGGTTGGTCCTTGGGTCTTGTGTCGATACTTGATTGTTTTGTTGTTGTTTTGACGGGTTTTAAATATGTTAAGCATGCGGGAAATATTAAGAAACGGTTTTTTAGAAAAGATGACCAAAACCGGTCCAAAATGAACCGTGGGTCCCCTTGGACTTGTGACGGTTTTAGAGTATTGTTATTTTATCGTGTTTTGTAATATTTAGCAAGTGGGAAATTTTAATAAGTAAATTATTTAATTAAAAGCTTTTCATTATATTATTATTTCTCACAGGTTAGAGATTATAATACGAGATTTTAGTTTAATTTGATATCATGTAAGTCAAGCGGGTTTTCGTATGAATTAATAATTCACATGTTAGAAATTGAATGAAATAGCATTAAATGAATGTGATATTCTTATGTTCAAGCCTCGATGGCTAAGACTCTGTTTCTAGCCGGTTTGACCAAACTGGTTTGGTCAAACTAAGATCTAGTCAGCCCCGTTTTGACTGATGACCCGTCGCGGGACTCGGGTCGGGGATTTGTCTTCAAGTAAGGTTTTATTTAATGAATGAATGAATGAGCCTTAGTAGATATGAGGCGATATGATATTGAATATGATTTTTATGCAAGTAGTCACATGATAGGAAGTTTTTCCCGTGACTGTTTTATTATATGGTTGGTGTCGTGTTGACTAAGTACCCATAGAGAATTATGAGATATGGCGTCTTGACCATTCTAATTCTAAATGAGTAGCTTGGACCATGACATTGATAGGCCCGTACTATCTTTAACGAGCATATGGAGTTCACTGCTTGATAGCTTTTGTGTCTCGGCTTGGTGGGTTTATATCCAAGTCGGGGCATGGCTGCCATTGCTTCCCCTTTGGGGAATGGAGTCAGCTTAAGTACTAGCCAACCCTTTGGTGGATCTCCTTAGGGGTACTCATGTGATGAGTCTTGGGTGCGATGTTTTTCCGCATTTCTCTGGGTCTGCGCAGTCTAGGAGTAGGGTAGAGTTGTATCTTGGCCATGTTATTAGGGTAACCTCTGAGCTAAGATATGTGCTTTGGATCTGGGCCATGTTTTAAAGGTAACCGCTGAGCCCAGATGTGTGCTTGGTATTTTGGCCATGTCATTAGCGTGACCGCTGAGCCTAAATATTTAAGTGTATCCTACCTCGTGGTATAGACTCGAGTTACAGAAATCTTCTATTGACTGTGCTAAGAACTTATGCCTGTTTGTAGAAGTATTGGTCTTCATGTTTTGAGATTTATGAATATTAGAAGGTGAGGATGCAAAGGCCGGCTTAGGTGGATAGAGTTGGGATCACGGTTGTTAACTGATGTCACATGATATTTATGTTTGATTAGGGTTTGAGTGTATCATGGCCATCATGTTTAAAGGTAACCTCTGAGCTAGCATACCAGCTTCCTACCTCGTGTTATAGGTTGTTATCAGATTCACATGATAGCTTTCATATGCTAGGTTATATGTTAGTTAATTGTTTCATAACATGAAAAGCATATCATATATGTTAAGGTTTTGTATTTTCCATATACATTGCTTTTATGTTATTCATGTTTTATTAAACTCGACATTTCGTGGCTGGGAGAACTCGGAGTTACTCCCCACTGACTGTGGCTTCCGTGTTTATATTTAATGCGGTTGGCATGTTTGTGATGCATACTTGGGTACATTGACGAGCTAGCGAGCGAAGTATTTACCTTGGACCTATATTCGGTTCTTAGGATTGTATATTATTATACACTCTTTTATTTCTGTATTTATACGGGAGATATGTCTCCCGTTTCAGATACTTTTTATGTATAATATTATTTCCTTTTTGTTATGAACTTTTTTCTTTAAGACACCTTCGTTATGATGAATATATTTAATGATAGGTTCCGGTTTTAAAATTTACCGATTTTCACTAAAGTGAACCTATTAGAAACGTATTCTCATCTTTTATTTATTTAAATTACTTGTTTATCTTTCCGCAAATTTGAGGGTGTCACATTTTCAGTCGCCAATTTGTGTATTATTCCAGAATCGCAAAACTAATCCGCCACTCTATACTTCCCCAAATATCTTCAAAACACCCGAAACCCCTATTCCCTCTACAAAATCGCCACCACCACTACTCCATTCCCTTAACCACCTCTCCGACCACCATTGCGACACTAGCTTCACCGATATCACCACCGTCCTCACCAACAAACTCCGACTCTTATTCTATTTCCGTCACTTTTCCTTAATTAGGTGCGTCTTTTGCTCTCCTAAATCTAATTCCTTAGCTTGTTTGTTTGTTTATTTTATGATTTTAATTAGTATTATGATGTTTATGTATAATTTGTGATGCTTACAAAGTTCTAATGGTTAGTTAGTTAGGGTTTGTGTAGGTTGATGGTTAGGGTTTATATAAATTGGGGATATATTTGAGTTGAGCTATAATGGGCGTGAGCGTTCTTATAATACTGTCTTATTTAAGTGTGAATGGAAGGATAACTCTGTGGCCGGTATGAAAGTTCATGAACGTTATAAAATCGTCGAAGTGAATCATACCCGGACATACTCAAAGTATGATCCATTTATACTCGCACATCAAGCCAATCAAGTATATTTCGCTTCTTATCCAAGCACGAAGAATGATCGAAATCAAAAGCAGTGGTGTGCAATTTTTAAGACAAAAGCACGCTCACAAGTAGATACAACTTTTTTTCAAGAAGAAATAGTATCTAGCGGGTTTTTGTTGTCTCCACCTGATGAGGACATCCATGAGAATGGAAATGAAGAGGGTGAAGGTTTAGAGAACGAGGATGGTGATGGTCAAGTTGACGGTGATGGTGGTGTTGATAGTGATAATGATAATGAATCAATTGGTGATGATGATGAGGACGAATTTGATGATGATAATGATTAATTGGGTAAAGATATATTTATATATATTTTAATTAAGTTTTTTATGTTATTTGATGTTTTTTTATGTTATTAACAGCTTATGTTTGTTTTTTATGTTATTAACCGTTTCTAACAATTTGAATATTTGTGTAATTGTAGATGGCAGGAGGTCGAGGTAGACAACGTGGCGGCGGTTCAAACAGACGCCGTAGTACTTCTTCAGTCGACGAGGAGGAGATGGAGATTAATGATCAGCAGAGTCCGGTAGTGGTCGAGGAATCGACCAATGACGAGTCCTCGGATCAGACATCGGAGACGATCCAGTTCACGCCGGAAGGGAAGATGATACTTGATCCCGCGGGGTTTTGGTAAGACAACCACCAATGTCTTTAATTTATTAGTTTATAATTATATTACATTATTATTTACCATAAATGCATACTATTCTATAATTTATTTTTCAGGTTTTCGTCTCAAAAGGTTGTACGCGGTTGTACTCAGAGTACAAAGCAGAAGATGACGGGAGTTGCTCCTACTTGTTGGACCAAGGCTACCTCTGCACAAAAAGAGGAGTGGTTCAATAATTTTAGGGTATATTATTTTTGTTTATATTTTCTTATATTATTATAGTTTTTAATTAACAATTTATTTTACTAATACTTACCTTTTAAATTGTAGAAAACATTTGACTGGCCGGCCGGAATAGAGTATATTGTACGTCAAAGGTACAATGAGACGTGCACTAGACGGTTAAGGGACAACATGTATAAGGTTGTCAAGAGGAAGAAGGAGCCGGAGCATATGAGAGGTATTTAATTGTTTTTGTTATTTGTATATATATAGTTATATTTTTACACATTTTATCATATTTTATTATAATACTTATTTAACTTGTAGGTGGTGCATATGAAGATATGCTTAAGTATCGTGAAACTGAGGAGTTTCAGGCTAGGTCGGCCCAAGCATCCAAAAATAAAAAAGGAGGAAAGAAAGATGGAGCGGCTGAGCCGTCGCATCACGCAGGATCTCGATCTTTCCTTAGCCTAGTTTTGGGTGTAAGTTATAATTTCCACTTTTTCCTCCATTTGAAAATTATAACTTAAATTCTTTTTATTATTAAAATTTTCTTATACAAGTCTTTAATTTTTTTCTTTTAGAAGGGTAAGAAGAAAAAAGCTAACACGCCCACAGCTCCGGAGCTCTTCCTTGACACCCATTCCCGGCTCGAAGACAATAGAAGATATTGGATCAAACCAAAAGATAAGGAATTATATGTAAGTTTCAAGCATTTTTGTATTTTTACAATAAGTTCAATTTTTTGAATGTTTAACCAATATTGTAGCTATTTTTAATAACAATGTTTATATTTTGTAGGAAGCATTTTCCGCCGAGAAACTTAGGCATCCCGAGAAACCCGATAACGATATTTGGTTCGACTTGGTAAAGGGTTTCAAGAAGGGGAACGTCTACGGGATTGGGTCGACAAAGAACGTATTTTACGAAACTCCAAGGGGAAGAATGTCGTCCACCTCAAACCAAACCTACGAGCCGACAGTCGTGGGAAGACTCCAAGCCGCACTTAACGAGGAAAAAAGAAAAAACGCGGAAAGGGATGAAGAATTAAGGATAATGAAAGAGAAATTCAAGGCTTGGGAAAGCAGGTTTGAGAATTGCAACCAAGGTCCCCCTCCGTATCAGCGGGATTATGATGAAGGCAATGGAAGTGGTGGATTCCAGGCCGAATCCAATATAAACCTTGGCTTCTGATATAGTTTAGAAACTTGTTACTTGAAACAATTTATGGTTGAAACAATTCCGTTTAAGAATATTTGTAAACTTGAAACAATTTTTTTTATCTATATGAGGATGTTGGTTTCACATCGTGTTGTTGTAAATGTGTGAAATCTTTGTGTTTTCTTGTATACTTGCAGGTATGGTATGATGGTATGGTATGGTAGGATGAAAACAGAAATTTTCATGCAATATCACAGGTATTTTGGCGACTGAAATGTTCATTTGGCGACTATTTTCAGTCGCCAAAACCCCTGTATTTTTGCAATGTGAAAATCCATTTGCGACTGCTTGGCGACTGAAATCAGTCGCCAAATTGGCGACTGAATACTATGGTAGTCGCCAAAATGGCGACTGATGGCGACTGATTTCAGTCGCCAAATTGGCGACTACATAAGCTTTCAGTCGCCAATTTGAGCGACTGATTTCAGTCGCCATATTCCCAAATTGGCGACGTTTTTTGCAGTCGCCAAATTTGGCGACTGAAAGTAGTCGCCCGAATGTTTTTTGGCGACTAATGACAGCGACTGGGTCTTGGCGACTGAAATCAGTCGCCAAGTTCATTTTAGCGACTGACATCAGTCGCCAATATCAGTCGCCTGAATGTTGTTTTCTTGTAGTGAACCGAACTCCTATCATCTTAGGACGACCATTGTTGCACACATCAAGGACGGTCATAGATGTTAGGAATGGGAGAGTCACGCTAACGGTGGGAGATGACACAATAACGTTCAATCTAGACAATTCACCTACTAATCCCGCTGTAGAAGACACTTGCAATATGATTGACGTTGTTGATCCTTCTATTATTGACTTTCTTGCTAACTATTTGGACATGACTACTCTCGAGACTCCTACCTTTTCAAAAAACATTGAGGCTACAATACGATCATGGAACGAGGAGGAGAGAAAGGAGGTAAATGGAGTAATGACAACTCCTAAAATGGTTGAGGTATTTTATTATTTACCTATTGAGACTGATTTGAGAAGTAATAAACCACTTTATTTACCTTTTATACTAATTTTTGATACTCTACCTTCTACTAGTTGGGAAATTTATTTGATGAAGTCCCGTGAGAATGATCAGTTGCGACGGTCCCTAGTAATATTTTTATATGATCATATTTTTTCTTTGTTCTCCTTATGCTTTTGTGTAGCACATGCACAGATTTTTGATCGGCTTTTGAGGGCACTAAGTTTTTTTGATTATGCAAGTGTGGGCAATTGATCTTTAAAATTGAGATTGTAACACCCGGAAATGTACCCTATTTTTCTAGTAGAAATATTTTACGAAATCTTTTCAGCAAATTTAAGTTTTAATTTAAAATTTAATGTTTCGAGTCGAATTTAGAATTTCCGAGTTCGTATTTGGAATTTCCGCGAGATTCCATGGGAATCCCGTCTTAAGGCGAGTTTGACATTTGGTTGACTTTTCCTTACTTATACTCATACTCCTTAACCTATTTTTCCTACACAAACACAAAATCATTTCTTCCTCTTTAAGATATCCCAAACCCTTGCCTCCTTAGCTTTTTCCGATCTTTGATTCATCGTAGCTCCTTCGTTACTCGATAGAATTCACGTAAGTTCGTCTTATTCTTCCCCTCTTAGCTTCCTCTATCCGTATTGGTAATAAAATTATCGTCTTTCTCGCTTTTCAAATTTTCCGTCTTTCTCTAGATGAATTTTAGTCATCTTTTACGATCTATATGTAGGTGGTGACCTCCAAGATCCCGACAAAGACTACTTTCTAATTGAAGAGGAGCTTGACGAGTAGTGAAGACGCTTAAAGGTAACGGTGAAGGGTTACTCGATATCATTTACGTGTTTTACATGTTATCTATGCTAGGAATCGTGTTTAGAATATGGTTAGTGAGCTTGGTAAGTGTGTTGATGATGATATATGTTGTATGTTGAGAATTCATATGAGTTTTGAGGATTTATGATAATATTGGATGATAATTGAAATTGGATCCTTAGTGAAAAATGGGATTTTCGAGTGAATTGGACCCCAGCCGGTCGACCGGCAGCCGGTCAGACCACCGGCTGGGGCACCTGCTGTATATTATTGGAATTTTACGTGATTTTGGAATGAGAAGTTGGGCTCAGCCGGTCGACCGGCAGCCGGTCAGACCACCGGCTGAGACACCCCCTTCTTCCTTTGTTTTTCAAGTGACCTTTTGGTCCCAGCCGGTCGACCGGCAGCCGGTCCGCCTGACTGGCTGGGACACACTGAAGTTTGATGTTGGTTGTTGTATGAGGCATTGGCCTGAGCCGGTGGACCGGCAGCCGGTCAGCCTGACCGGCTGGCACCTGCTGGAAAGTCTTGTGATTTTTGTTTACGGTTTTCATTTATAATAATTCCGATCGTTCATTTAACGTATAATTTTACGTAGTGACTTATAATATGAATGTGTTGAATATATGATATTTGTTTCGCTTGTATCACATGTTTTGTGACGGTTTTTGCTATGTCCCACTTTGAGTCGGTTTTACAAATGATACGGTTTGAGCACGGTTTTGTCTTGTGCTTTGTACTCTCATTCCCTTGGCTACCTTCCCGTTCGTAAGGCTGGAATGTCGGAACAGAGAGGTATCCTACTGCTTAAATGCATGTGTTAGTGGGCATACGACGACGTTGTTGGGAGTTGAACGCGATGCGTTGTTCGACCCGGCCGTCAAATGTTGTGTACTTTCGAGGTGGTGTTATTTGCATGTAGCGTACCGCTTGTAATGAGGCTTGAGCTCGTTTTCCGCCTCTTTCGAGAATTGGTCTACCGAATTTGGGGTACTCGGCATATATATTGTATGACCGAGTCTTGGATGCGAAACGTTATCGCATGTCGAATCGGAAAATGTGTATTTCGGGAATCTGGCCAGGTTTAGACTAGGAACCGTATTATTATCGTCGTCCTACCAGGAGGAAATTAGTCTACATATACGAAATGGATTGGATCGTGTATGAGTTCAGGGAAGGTTTTACTCCCGTGGATGCCCTTTTAATCATAGTTGCCATGTACACGATGCTAGTGCGTTTCATTTACTGTGAGAGTTGTCGTCTTTGAGTCGTCGTTCTTTGAATGCGTGATTTCATGATATTATTCATGGTCATTGCATGATTAGACACCGTCAATATCTTGGTTCGTGAATGGATGATAATATGTTGTATTTATTGTGATCATCACATGACTTGACTTGGTTTGTCTGTCGAGTCTCAATCTTATCAATCTTATACCGCTAACGGTGAGATGCAAGCCCTAGTGAGCGTATTCGGTTGCCTAAGAGTGTCTTCCCCGAGTCTTTGAATAACATGATGGTTTCGGATTTGACTTCCACATGATCTTATCATTATACATAGAATTGCCTATCTATTCATATCGTAACTCACATGGATATCTATATATGCATGATTTTACTTTTGTATTTCCTTATATGTATGTTAAAGGTGATATGGCTGGGAGAACCCGGAGTTACTCCCTACAGACTGTGGCGTTCATGTTTTTCATGAATGAACTGGTTGCTTGCTTTGGATGGCTTTTTGCTTTGACTATTTTGGGTTCGGGTGTGAGCTAGCGAGCGTTGTCCCTGGAAGTTTCACCTCTAGACGATTTAGCTAGTTTTGCTAACCACTTGTTCTTTGCTAACATTTTAAGAGACCCCGTCTCTTTGTTATTTTCCACACTTAGTTTGTAATATTTTGACACTCCTCGTTTTATTTAACTTGCATGTATAAAAGTTTTTAAAACTTCACATTTCCGCTATATATTTCACATGCTTGTTTGTTTTATATTTCCGCATTCGCGAGGGTTGTCACAGTTGGTATCGAGATCTTAAACGCTCCCGACGCACACACGTGAAACCCTAAAACTGAAACTACTTGACCGTTGAATCATACATGAGAGAATGGGTAGACTTAAGGACCTAAGGTGGTAGTCTGTGGTGTACTTGATGTTTGTTAGGTTCTAACTTGTTTGTTTGATTGTGTTGAGTGATGTTATGTTTGTTTGTATCTACCGTTTTCAGGTGGATCATTGTGTTACCTAGAAGAAGTATCCTCTACCGAAGATTTGAAGATTGACAAGCCTAATTGAAGTGTATTTCTTCCTCATCTATGAATTCTCTCGTCCTTATTGTATTATGCTCTCTTCCTTCTATCTAGGTGCTTCTTTCTCTTCCATCTTGTTTGCCTCTTGGAAATTACTCTTGAAAGTTCCTCCATCTTACCATTGGTATCCTTACCTTCCTCTTGTAACATTTTTGTGGATGCCATACCCATTTGTTTGTGGTATATTATACTGGGTCGGAAGAACTTTGAACTTTGTGGAACATTAGTGTTTGTTAGAATGAATTTGTGTTTTGAGGAAAATGGTGTGGATCTAAATTCACCCTATATTGATGATTGGTTGTAACTCTAAGGAAAGGTAGTAAGATAAGTTTGATGATTTTAATGCTCGATGTTTGTTATGACTAATGTGTGGATAGTTCATGATATTAGATTGTCTAAGGTTGAATGAGTTGGCTTTGACTTCTTAACTCATTAGTAATTTAGTCTTTTGGACTTAGAAGTTTAGTATTGTTTTGAAGACCGTACTTATGATAGGTCTAATTGGTGTAAATAAGAAGTTTTGAATGATATCTTGAGGTGCGAAATACTTTTGAGGTTCAGTGACGTCTTGTGGTTTCCTATGGTGTGTTTGTGAGTATAGGCTTGGTGGAAAAGCATTTGGCTATAGTTCTTGGATTTAAAGATATGATCTTATCTTATGGTATCGGAGACTCGTTCGGAGTAGTAAGGTTTCGTTGTAAGTTGAACCATATTATTTGAGGATTATGATGTGAGCTATGATGGAAATACCTTGGGACGTTAATGATGATGTTTGACTTGAGGTTGTACTTTGTTAATAATGAACTCGTGGGCTATATGATGTTGATGATGACGCTTTGTATGGTGGTTTACCTTGTTGGACATAGGAGTTGAAAAGAGATTTGTATGAAGAAGTCCTTGTTAGTCATTCGGTTTTTGAAACCTTTGGGAATGTGTCAAATTATGGAGTTGAGAGAATGTTACTATGCTTGAGTTGCAATTCCGCAATTGGGAATCCGTGTTATATAAAAGGGTGGATGAATTAGGTTGTAATCAATTTGTTAAATCTAGGTGTACCTTACTTTGATGAATTGTGGTACGATGGTCCCTTGTAAGAGACCTTTGTTATTGAGATGATTTGCCTTGCTATCGCCCTGAGTTTGAAAAGGGAACTTTGTGGATTAAACCTTAAACCTTTTTCTCGTGCCATTATCCCTTTCCATTTCCTTTCATGCAAGTTCCTACTAAACCCGATTCCTAGGAAATTGTTTTCTCTTATCTTTTCCTTTGCTTAGCTGTCTTCATAGCTATAGCTATCCAATATCTAGCTTTTGGCTCCATCCCTCTAGCGTTCCTCAAATTTTCGTCCGATCTTATCGCGTTCGTGTTTCCCTTGAAATTTCCTATCGTTTCCAGTTTCATGGTGATATTGTCTTTCCCCTGGTGAGATAGCTGGGGTTGTTAGCTAGCTTTGTGTTGATTTTGAACATGAATAGGATTGGGATTTAAACCTTAGGATGAATCTGTTGGTGGTATTGTACTCTCTTGGTGGCTTC
Source organism: Heliosperma pusillum (assembly GCA_022085475.1). Classification (NCBI taxonomy): domain Eukaryota; kingdom Viridiplantae; phylum Streptophyta; class Magnoliopsida; order Caryophyllales; family Caryophyllaceae; genus Heliosperma; species Heliosperma pusillum. The sequence goes on from JAIUZE010005738.1 coordinate 67,341, forward strand.
ATTTATTGAGCTTGCTAGTGTAGTGCTATTTTGGGAATCAAGTTGAGCGAGATGATATTCGTTGTTGTTGAGTATTATATCGGTTGCTTGAGATATCATTTGGGAATTAGATGTCTCTAATTGGTAAATTTTAAAAGAGACTTTGCTTTACGGTAATTGAGTTGGTACCCAAAGTTTGGGGAGTTTTGTCATAAATGAAAATCGATTCATTTTGAGTTTTAGATGAGTTGAATGATTTGAATGGTTGTCTTATCGCCAAGTGATTGGCCATTTGTGGTTTGGAATTTGTAATTTTCTTGTATTCTAAAGGAATCATAGTTTGAGATTGAGAAATGTTCCTTGCAAGCTTTGGATAGTGAGTGCTCGGTTGTTATGGAATATAGAGTTAGAATGGTGAACTCATTTATCTTGAGGATTATAATCACCATAGTTTGTTAATGTGACTATTTATATTTGAGGCTTCGAGCGTAGTAATGATCGAATTAAAGATGTTAGGGCGTATTAAAGAATTCTATTATCCGATAATGGATTGTGGATTTTCCTTTGTCGTGAGACTTTGGATGAGACTAGTTGGATCTTAGATAATTATGTTTTGTTGCGTGGATTGTGTTTTGACTTTCGAGGATGAAAAAGTTCATTGTAAATTTAGGATTTTGAGTTTGAAGTAAATTGGATTAAAGGATTTCATGGTAAGTCTCTTTACCTTGTGGTTGATAACGATCATGTTTCTCTATATATATTCATATATGGTTGGTGGTTTCTAATAAGAGTTTTGATGGAGCTAGGAAGATTAGATTGCGTAATAAATCTTTCATGTGGATTGTTAGTTGTGGAGTCTACCGTACCGATGGACCTTAGTAGATTCGAATTGGATTCGAATAATTGGGATTTGTTACTCGAAGTTTCGTGATTATGGAATATTTTTGTAGGATTTCTGATGATTGAAAATCATGAGTTGCAAATTGGGTAAATTGCATTCTCTTGTGGATTTGGTTTATTAGTAGATTTAGTGATGCGAATTCTTGTAGATCTTCCTGCTGACTTTATCTCGATCTTCCTATCCCAAAGAGTTCGATTTGTTTCGTTTTTGCGTGTTTTGTATATATTTTGTTACCCTGAATTGTGTATGAATTGTGCGAGTCGCTCTATGTACGTATAATGTCTTGTTCTTTGATTTTATCTTTGATAAAACTTTCAAATTTCCATATTATATTTCTAGTTTAACTTTTCAAAGAAGTCTAAAAATGGTTTGTGTACCCTCTTTTTGGAGAAAATAGATTTCTTTCGCTTTTATATTTGGATTTTGCGTTTGGTTGGATGTTTGTACTTGTTATTGGAGACGTCTGATAACTAGTCCTACACTTACTAACACTGGTTTTGATTTTCGATTTCACTATTTCGACAATGATTTGTTTGGATAATTAGAGTTCTCGTTCGCGACGAGCATTCTTGAGATCCGTAAGTAAAGTTTAACACTTATGAAAATTCTTCTTTAACCGTTTTCTAGATGAACTTCGTTTCATAAATATTTTTCCCTTATAAGAGTTTTCGTATTAATTTTGAAAACCAATTCTTGTCCTTAATACTTTTGTTTTCTACTCTTAAGTTTCGAGGACGAAACTTTTTAAAAGGTGGGGTGATTGTAACACTCGGAAATGTACCCTATTTTTCTAGTAGAAATATTTTACGAAATCTTTTCAGCAAATTTAAGTTTTAATTTAAAATTTAATGTTTCGAGTCGAATTTAGAATTTCCGAGTTCGTATTTGGAATTTCCGCGAGATTCCATGGGAATCCCGTCTTAAGGCGAGTTTGACATTTGGTTGACTTTTCCTTACTTATACTCATACTCCTTAACCTATTTTTCCTACACAAACACAAAATCATTTCTTCCTCTTTAAGATATCCCAAACCCTTGCCTCCTTAGCTTTTTCCGATCTTTGATTCATCGTAGCTCCTTCGTTACTCGATAGAATTCACGTAAGTTCGTCTTATTCTTCCCCTCTTAGCTTCCTCTATCCGTATTGGTAATAAAATTATCGTCTTTCTCGCTTTTCAAACTTTCCGTCTTTCTCAAGATGAATTTTAGTCATCTTTTACGATCTATATGTAGGTGGTGACCTCCAAGATCCCGACAAAGTCTACTTTCTAATTGAAGAGGAGCTTGACGAGTAGTGAAGACGCTTAAAGGTAACGGTGAAGGGTTACTCGATATCATTTACGTGTTTTATATGTTATCTATGCTAGAAATCGTATTTAGAATATGGTTAGTGAGCTTGGTAAGTGTGTTGATGATGATATATGTTGTATGTTGAGAATTCATATGAGTTTTGAGGATTTATGATAATATTGGATGATAATTGAAATTGGATCCTTAGTGAAAAATGGGATTTTCGAGTGAATTGGACCCCAGCCGGTCGACCGGCAGCCGGTCAGACCACCGGCTGGGGCACCTGCTGTATATTATTGGAATTTTACGTGATTTTGGAAAGAGAAGTTGGGCTCAGCCGGTCGACCGGCAGCCGGTCAGACCACCGGCTGAGACACCCCCTTCTTCCTTTGTTTTTCAAGTGACCTTTTGGTCCCAGCCGGTCGACCGGCAGCCGGTCAGCCTGACCGGCTGGGACACACTGAAGTTTGATGTTGGTTGTTGTATGAGGCATTGGCCTGAGCCGGTGGACCGGCAGCCGGTCAGCCTGACCGGCTGGCACCTGCTGGAAAGTCTTGTGATTTTTGTTTACGGTTTTCATTTATATTAATTCCGATCGTTCATTTAACGTATAATTTTACGTAGTGACTTATAATATGAATGTGTTGAATATATGATATTTCTTTCGCCTGTATCACATGTTTTGTGACGGTTTTTGCTATGTCGCACTTTGAGTCGGTTTCTACAAATGTTACGGTTTGAGCACTATTTTGTCTTGTGCTTTGTATTCTCATTCCCTTGGCTACCTTCACGTTCGTAAGGCTGGAATGTCGGAACGGAGAGGTATCCTACTGCTTAAATGCATGTGTTAGTGGGCATACGACGACGTTGTTGGGAGTTGAACGCTATGCGTTGATCGACCCGGCCGTCAAATGTTGTGTACTTGCGAGGTGGTGTTATTTGCATGTAGCGTACCGCTTGTTATGAGGCTTGAGCTCTTTTCCGCCTCTTTCGTGAATTGATCTACCGAATTTGGGGTACTCGGCGTCTATTGTAAGACCGAGTCTTGGATGCGAAACGTTATCGCAGGTAGAATCGGAAAAATGTGTATTATGGGAATTTTGGCCAAGGTTGAACTAGGAACCGGTATTATTATAGGTCGTCCAACCAGGAGGAATTAGTTCTACATATACGACATGGATGGATGTGTATGAGTCGGGAAGGTTTTCCTCCGTGGATGCCCTTTTAATAATGATTGCCAGTACAACGATGGCTAGTGCCGGATTCATTTACCGTGAGAGTTGGTCTTGAGTCGCGTTCTTTGAATGCGTCCAGAGTTCATGAATATTCATGAGTTCATTGCATGATTGGACACGTCAATGTCTGGCTTAGTTGAATGGATGATAATAGGTTGGATTTATTGTGATCATCGCATGACTTGACTTGGTTTGTCTGTCGAGTCTCAATCTTATCAATCTTATACCGCTAACGGTGAGATGCAAGCCCTAGTGAGCGTATTCGGTTGCCTAAGAGTGTCTTCCCCGAGTCTTTGAATAACATGATGGTTTCGGATTTGACTTCCACATGATCTTATCATTATACATAGAATTGCCTATCTATTCTTATCGTAACTCACATGAATATCTATATATGCATGATTTTACTTTTGTATTTTCTTATATGTACGTTAAAGGTGATATGGCTGGGAGAACCTGGAGTTACTCCCCACTGACTGTGGCGTTCATGTTTTTCATGAATGAACAGGTTGCTTGCTTTGGATGGCTTTTTGCTTTGACTATTTTGGGTTCAGGTGTGAGCTAGCGGGCGTTGTCCCTGGAAGTTTCACCTCTAGACGATTTAGCCTAAGAGTGGCTTTTTGCTTTGACTACTTTCTTTAGTTTATTTCCCCTTTCCTTTTGTTAGATGTGTCCTTTAGGCTGCTGTTGTTGGGAGCGGAGTAATTATATTTGTTGTGTGTTTAATTTATTGCATTGTTGGTCGGGCTTGTCGCGAGCCCGATACAAAGATAATTTACCCAGACTAGGCTAATAACAAATTAATGTAATTAGGGAAGTAGGGGTCGATCCTCAGGGAGATGGTGTTTCCTATAGAATGTGAAATGTCTCGCAATTTGGTCTTATCTAACGAAAATCTGGGTTTTGGGATTTTGATATCTAAACTAATATAAAGCATAAATAAAAACAAAATAAAAACAAATGAAAACAATAAAGCAAGTGATGAAAAGCATCTAGGGAAGTAGGTTCACACATGTAGATTGACATATTGATGGAATTGGATTTGGAACATGCAAATAATTCATTGTGAGTTCGTAAGAATGATGTGTTCATTACAATCATAGATCAGATGGTCTAGCAGGCTTTTTAGGCGATTTACTAGGTCTTAATCTACCATGTCATGCTTTGTCTATTCAATTCTCGTATGTCTACCTTGGAAAAGAATTCCATTTTAGTCGATGATTTCTGGCCAGAAGTCGTTAACTATCGTTACAATCCAAACATGCATAGACACAACGTTTTAAAGGCACAATTTCTTTATCCAATTATCATCTTTTAATCAATCTAACATGGCTACCCTACACCCTAGAAAGGTGACTACTTACTCATGATAATGTCTAAATCTAAGATGAAGTTAGTAATGAAAATTAGGATAGACATGTTTATTTTATTTTGACTCTTTATATGGCGATAATAACGACGCTACTTGACAATCTAGGAAATGAAATGACGATTATAACAACATGAAAATGAATCTAAGATAATATGTAAAGAGAATAACAATCAAATGGAAAACAATAAAGGACAATAAGCAAAGGATAAATTAGAAATACCTAGGGGACGATCAATAACGAAAGCGATAACAATTATAGAAATCCTTGCACATAATAATCGATCCTTGAATTACAACACTTGAACCCAACAAAGTAGATTACAAAGATTGAAATTCCTATTAATCTAAGCTAAAGTTTTGATGTGAAATGGACAGAAATAAACTAAGAACTAAAGACTAAAGAAGAAGGAAATGAGAGAAGGGAGGCTAGTTCCCCCTCCTCCTAATCTAAGGAGAAATGTAAGAAGAGAAGAGAAGAGGATTGTAAGATGGATGATTTGAGAAGAGGGGCTAGAGCATCTATATATAGCATTAGGGTTTCGTGGAGAAGAGGTCGAGCATTAAACACATAGGACAAAAATAGGAAGTTGAAGCCGTTTTCTCGAAGCAGCACACTTACCCGATCGGGTACACCACTTACCCGATCGGGTAAGTTGTATTCCAGAAGCATTTTGACTAACGTTTCATCTTCCTTTGCTTTGACTTGACTTCCATCATCCCCCTTGACTTCTTGAGTCGGGTTTGATGTAAAGCGATGAATTCTTCCGCCTAAATGATTGATCTTCCGACAACTACGAAACTGTCTTTGCTTCTTCTCTCTTTCGAATTAGTGAACCTTCTTGAAATGCCTTTCACTTGGTCAAGCTTGCTTCTTCAAATCGTTGGGTTCTAGGCAAATGCTCGGGAATATAGAAAAAGGGCGTAGAAACGTCACTTTCCCTACAAAACAGGTTAGAACATAGGAATTCGCCTAGAAGACGATATTAGCTCATAAAATGGCTTAACAAAGCACAAATGACAAACAAAACCGAGCTAAAGTGGGGGTTAAAATCATACAAATATTCACTTATCAATCTCCCCCAAGCTAAACCTTTGCTTGTCCTCAAGCAAACATAACAAACAATACCAGGACAAGGTTGCAAGCATTGGCTACTACACCATCAGGAAACAAATCTCAACATAAAGCTTTGGAAACATAATGAATCATAACTTAAAAGCAACGTGGGCAAGAATGATACATAAACATGGCTGAGATTTACATAACGGCGTAGCACAAAGAATTTCACTATAGATTTTCGGCTCTTGCATGATCTTTTGACAAATGGACTCTCACGGCACACTCGAACACTCAATGTATGTAAAAGGTGATTTCATTATCTGTAAATGTTTTTGAGACACTCACCTATCTACGACTTATGAAAATGTGTCCGCAGTCTAATATGGTAAACAATTCAAAACACAAGTCAAAGATCATAATGCACATAGAAAAGAAGCCGAAAAAAATGAAGAAGGCTTTGGGAAATGGGTGAAAGGTGGACAAACAGTTATGGTCATGTGAAGGTTAGAATGAGCTAGCAACTGACCAATGATAAATAAATACTCAATCCAAACTTTCGATTAATTTCCAAGAAGACGGATAACGAAGCCTAAAGAAACAAATTGGCTTATTACACACGAAACACAAGGGTAAACTCCTTCTGAATATTGACTTGACATAATGAGGAGATACTCAGAACTTCTTCTTTTATTTCCTTTTTTTCGATTTTTTCTATTTCTTTCTTCTTTTTTTTCGTTTTTTCTGTTTCATTTTTTTTTCTTTTATTTTGAACATCACTTCTTGAATATTGTTCATTCTCCAAATTCACTTTGTCATTAAGGAACAAATCTTCTCAAAATAGCACCCATATACCATAGTCTAGCTACTAGCTCAAAAGGTAGGCAGTTTTTATGTGTAGCTATTATTTGGTGATGCATTTGTATGAAGAGGCTAATTTGAGGTGTATGTAATTCAAAGTGAAAAAGGCTTCAAATCTTAGTGAATCATGAATGCAATGCTTATAGGAATGAAATGAGAACCATACTTATGCGTTTTGACATGACACATATCAGAAGGAGAACTACACACACCTAAATGAGACTGGGTATGGATGTACCAGCCTAAGGAGGTTCTACCTTACAATACATGTAACTTGCCAAATGTCAAGATCAAGCGTACTCATCTATAGATTCATTCCATGCCTACTGTGTACAAGACATCCCCATGTATGCAAAATTCAATGAATATTGAATCATTATCTTTTGAAAGCTCTAAGTTTGGGAAATGTAACATGATAGCATAGTAAATAAGCAAGCAAAGCATGAAAAACATTCAATTATGTTCAGAAATTTTTAAATTTTCTCAAAAATCTTCTCTTTCTTTTATTCAAAATTTGAAAAAAAATGATCAACTAAAATGCAAAATGGGAAAATGCAATCCCTCCCCCAAGCTGAACATCACATTGTCCTCAATGTGAGCACAAAGACAAAATATGCAATGAGATGCTTAATGGGGAAAAGGAAAAAAGAAAGAAGAGTGAAGCTTACTAGTCAGCGCGGACTCCCCCAAGCTAGTCTTTTGGACTTGACAAGGAAGGTCTTTATAGATTCTTCAAAAACTCTTTCATCTGCAAAATAAATCCTAACAATGAAAAGGGGAATACAAAAATTAAAATGCAAAAAGAAAAGGAACACGGGTTGCCTCCCGAGAAGCGCAATTTAAAAGTCTTGCTAGACTCCATTTCTTTCTTTGAAATCATCCTTTATCTTTAAGCTCACTATCATCCAAGCTCATCTTCATAGCGTTCTTTACATTTTCCATCCATTCCAAGCTTTTCCGAGAATAGCCTCTTCTAGCACTTTTAGCAGTAGTGCTTTTAGTATGCTCACCTGCAAGAGAATCAACACTAACATGTGCCTCCAACGGATCCGTCAGTAAGGATCGAGGCATAGAAGAAACAACAGAAGAGTCATCAACATTAAGCACATAACATGAGTCTTCTAGCACAGGACTCCTAACGGTGGAGTTTTTACTAAAGGTCACCTTGTCATCTCCTATCTCTAATGTCAACTTCCCATTCTTGACATCAAAAACTGCACCAGTGGTGTGCAAAAAGGGTCTTCCCAAAATGATTGGGATTTGAGAGTCCGCGGCCATGTCAAGTACTAGAAAGTCAACGGGAATGAAAAACTTACCAACTTTGACGGGCACATCTTCTAAAACACCCATAGGTTGTTTTAGAGAACGGTCCGCCATTTGCAAAGTAATATTAGTGCATTTCAAAGCACCCATGTTAAGTTTTTCAAATATAGAAAAGGGCATGACACTTACACTAGCACCTAGGTCGCAAAGGGCCGTATCAATGGTATATGGGCCTATAGTGCAAGGGATGGAGTAACTACCAGGGTCCTTAAGTTTTGGTGGAGACTTATTTTGCAAGAGTGCACTACACTCTTCAGTGAAAGCTACGGTCTTAATCTCATTGAAGGATCTCTTCTTTTTGAGGACTTCCTTCATAAACTTGGAATAAGAAGGAACTTGGGAAAGCAATTCAATGAAAGGGACTGTTACCTTTAAGTTCTTGACGACGTCAAGGAACTTACCATACTTTGCCACCTCCTTGTGATTGGCTAATCTTTGGGAAAATGGGACTTTGATCTCAATAGGAATCTCAGGCTCTTTCCCTTTTGACATGGGCACCTCATCTTCAACATCAACAACCACGGGCTCATCATTATGCTTACCACTTCTTGAGGAAATGGCGTTTACAGTTTCGTGAGGTTGGTAACATTGTGAAGGCAGCTGCCCTTGCTTTTGGTGGGTATTAGAAGAGGTAAATTGGGAAATTTTAGCTTCCAACAATTTGATGGCGGCATCCTTAGCTTGATTGCTCTCTTGGAATTGAGCTATCATGGTGTCTTGCCTTTGAGCCAATTGCAGAAGCATGGCTTCAATTTTACTTACACCATTGTCACTCTGTTGAGATGTAAAGGATTGAATTTGTTCTAGCTTTTATGTGAGAAGGGCTACTTGAGCTTGTAAAAGTGTCAAAGTGGGGTCCTATTGCTTAGATTTCAATGGTATGGAGCGAGAATTTCTATATTGAGAATCGTGAATAGCCATGGATTCAATGGTAGTGTGAGCAATTTCAACATTGATTTGATCAAATCTTCCATTGTTAGCAGAATCCAGGATACGACGGGACTCTATATAACACCCATTATAGAATGTGATGGCAAGGAGCCATGGATCTATCCCATGATGAGGACTGTAACAACCTGTAATTTGAAAGACGGAAATTATATTTGAAAAATAATAAATTTAATTTATTTTAATTTATTAAGATTTATTTGAATTTATGATAATTTAATATAATTATTTTGAATTTATTCGGAATTAAAGAGAAGGTGTTACGGTTTAACCCCGAACGTCATTTAACTATTCCCGAGTCATCTTAAATCCCGAAACAAACCCGAAACCCGACTTTGGCATGAGTCACACGCCCCATGTCATTTTTTTCCACTCACTTTAGATCTTTTAATTCTTTCGATTAAACTAATACGAATATCTAAGATATTTGTAACTTTATCGATCCGTCAACTTAAACTCCGCAAATCGCTTAAAAACAGACCCGACTTCTACCTATACCACACGGCTCCCCTCTCCTCTCTTAGGATTAGATATTTTCTTTCTTTTGATTACAATAACATAATATCTAATTAATATCTAGATATTTGATTAAACTATCATTTAATCTAATGATATCTAATTAATTACCATAATATAATTATAAAACCGAGTCAATCCC
>JAIUZE010005740.1:0-16710 GCA_022085475.1 Heliosperma pusillum
GGCACCACCGGGTGGCGCTCAACCACCGGGGGTATTTTTGTAAATTAGATTATATTTTTTATTTATTTATTTGTGAAATGGGTCAACTCATTTAATAAAGGGTAAAACGGGAAGATCACTAACTCTTTTTACTCATCGGTTCTTTAAAATTAGGCTCTCTCTTTATACCTCTCTTTTATGTCGATCTCTGCCGTGCCGTTTACTGTCGTTGCTGATTGTCGTATGCCGTCCGTCAAGGCGCTAATACACATTTCACTTTCAAAATATGGCAATAATGATGTAAACTTCACCTAGGTTCTTCAACCAACATATACACTGTGTGTTAATAACTAATGCTTTACAGAGCAAATGGAAATGAGTTTTATAAATTTGATGCACATTAATGGTGATCGACAAAATCATTTCAGAATACTTTTGTAACTGAACTATTTGTTTGAACTCCGCTTTAGCTAACTATAGATCCCTTCATAAGTATATGAACTTTTATAAAATATCCAAACCATAGTCTAATTAAAAGGCTCCTGCAGGAAGAAATGAGCAAAAAAGATTATAAATGTGCAGATGACATTATCCCTTAAACGCCCTTCCATGAAATGCGCCAAAGTAGTTTACTGTTTATATAAATAATTATTATTTTATTATTTTAATTAGGGTGGTACTGAGATTGTGTACCACCCGGTGGCGCCCTATCACCATCCTATTATAAATGCTTTTTGAAAATTTGAAAAGCTACGTTTTTTAAATTAGCTCTTGTGCTAACTGTTAGCGCTTTTAAAAATGAAAATAACATTTAATTTCATACATAGAAAAGGTAAAGCGACCTATAAAATGACAATTTTAATTTTTACTAAAACGACATATACTATAAAACGGAAAGAGTAGTTTTAAATTAAAGTTTCTCTTAGAATGTTGTTTCTACCGTTGTACCTTTTGCTAATGGTTAAGAGTTATCCTCTTTAGCACTGATATCTAACTACGTTTAACTTCTTCCATAAGTTAGTATCCCGTCCCTACTCAACATCTTCAATTTAGGGGATTATTAGACACTTTTGCTTCTCGATCTCGTTTAGAAATTTTAATTTTACTTATTCTTTACAAATCCGCAAGGATATGATTTACTGATTTATAATAGTAAAAATTTGGGTAAAATTTTTAAGAGTATCAGGCTCTAACCTCCCCAAGAACAATCTAGCTTGTAGAGTATTTATATGCTCTGAGCTATGCTTTATAAATTCGAGTATGTCACCCTAGGTAACATACCGGTATACGTAATGCGTGGTTTGCAGGCTGTTATGTATAACAAAGGGTTAACCCATTGTGTACTAAAAATAGCGTATATGAATTCCCTCGTTACAAAGAAAATATAAAAATAAAATAAAATTTTACCCTTATATCAGTATCACCGTGACACCGTCTATGAATAAACTGTAACTTTTGGAACGGATCGAGTTGGGTAAATTTGTTAGATGTGTACTGAGTTGGGTACCAATCATTATTACCTTTAACAAGCGAATCCCAAGCTGAATATATTCATGTCAGTCATTCAATAATTAACCATTTTCAACACTGTTAACTTACCTCACTGCTAAATTCCATATTTTCAACTGAAGTAACCTCAGTAAAACAATAGTAAAACAATAGTAAAACAATAGTAAAACTGTGACATTACTTGGAAAGGAAACAAAATTCATTGGCAGTAGTTGTCTCATTGCTGCCAAAAAATGCATGGAATAATGTAATTATGTAAGAAAGGCTTATCTACATACACATGCAAGTATACAAGCAGACGAAAGAGTGAAAATACAATCAAAAAAAAAAAAAAAAGGTCACACACTTTGGTAAAAACATATTAGGTGAAATTAATAGGTACTTAGGTAAATTTTATCTTAAATAGTAGATTGACTAATCAATTTGCTAACATTAATATGTGTTTGGTAAGAGACGTATTTTAATACTATACAGTGTAGGTATATACGTATATTTCTAAATTTATTCTAACAACATATTAAATTTATACTTGTCACATTATATGCTAATTACCGAATATCTGTTGTTAGTTTGTTAATTTACTTTGATAGTCGAAGCCGTTATTAATCATATTCTGCTAGCGTTATTCTCTATTACAATTTTTTTTCTGCCATTTGTCAAACAAAGCTTAATTTTCATGTAAAACCATCACATAGCTGCCAACATATGTTGGGGTAACAACACATGCCCCCACATTGAAGAAGAAGAGAAGTCTTGCCTTATTTATAAGAGGCTCGTCACTCTATTAGAATGAGGTTTTTTGGAAAGGAGCCCAAACCGTATGGGTCGGACCCAAAGCGGACAATAAGGCATAGTCCAAACAAGTGGTATTAGTGTTGGTGGTTCGATTGGGTCCAGTGGGTATGTGGTGGAGACCTAAGGTAATGGATTGATGATCAGGCGGCGGGTTCCTTTGGGTAATAACGATGGTGCAAGGATGGACAAATCCACCGTTGATGGGGAGGACAATGATGCATGTGGTCTTTGGTTTTAAGGGGGGAAATGTTGGGGTAGCACAACAACATGCCACATTGGAGAAAGAAGGACCACCACTTATTAATACGAGACATTTCTGAAAAAGCAAGTCCAATGATAAAAAATCGTTTACAGACTTAGTCAACAACGAACAAAAAATATATCTATGTGATGAAGTGGCGAAGGCGACAGTGTCAACAACATACGAGTACACCATCCTTATAGAAGTAATATGTGATGTGCATATCACTGTTTCTTCGTTAAAAAAAATGCATTTATTCAGATAAGATTAAGCGTTACATGACCAAGGTGGAACCTAATTAGCTACCGATATTTCAGTAGCAAATCACTAGTTTTCCTTAGCTAATTACAAATAGAGACGGAATTTTCGACGGTAGATGGTTCGTAGCTAAAAGCCCTGTCGCTAATTTAGCTACAGAATTGGCTACCAAAAAATAGCTACCAAATTCGAAGTAGCTACTTTTGCGACAGTAATAGAGACGAAAGTTTAAGTAGCTACATTAGCTACCATAAATAGTATAGTAGCTAAACTAGTGACTGAATTAGAGACCAATTTAGTTGTTGCTAAATTAGCGACTAACATGTTAGTATCTAAATTGTCTAGGAAACAATAAATACGGTTACCATATTTGCCACGTCACCCTTGCTAGGCCTCCGCACTCATTGTGGGACATGGCACGTAAGACCACCGCCCGCCACTTAGCTCGTCCCTCTTGTAGAGTAATTAAGAATATATGTTGTTAAGAGGAATCGAACCCATGACCTACAACTTCATAATTGACATTCTAACCATTGAGGCACAGGAAGATTAATGACTATTTGGGTAATGAATATCTATTTAAGGTAAAAGTCATTGTTACGTATGAGAATTACAAAGTACTTTTTAATAATAATTATAATAATATAAGTAGACTGATAATAATTCAAAAGTATATTTCACATTGATATTTATTTTGTATTAAATGTACAATATACATGATAGTGAAAATTAACTTTAGCTAGCAATGTATTTTCGTAGCAAACAACTAAAGTTAGATACTAAATTTGCTACTCACTTTGTGTTGTCTCTATATTAACTACGTACTTATACACTAATTTTCGTTGGTCTCATACGTAGCGGCCAAATAGATTGTTCTGTTATATTGTGTCGGCGTATATAGAGACAACTCTAGCTACCGACAAACTTTCGTATCTAAACACTTAAATTGGTTACTAAATTTGCTACCTCCTTTATTTAGTCTCTAAAATAGAGACGTAATTAGCTACCATTATAGTTTGGTCTCCTATGTAGAGACTAAATATATTTTTTGTCTCAACATTAGTTGCTAAGTTATATATTTAGCTACTGAGTTTCACTCAGTTACTAATTCAGTAGCTAAAGCATCATTCTCTTGTAGTGTTAGTAGGGTAATAATATACTTCCGACTAACATTATGCGTGCAAAATATATTATGTTACTATGTGGTACTATATACATAATAATGCTATTGTAATAGCCGAAGATATATGAAAGAATAATCGTAAACTTTTTCCAAATTATTTATATTATATCGTTATTTAATATGATATCAGCAGTTACTAGATTATACAACTGGGTGTACATACAACCTTTTCAATGTTGTCAAGCTTTGTTAAAAAGTTATTGAGTTTTATTAACGAAATTGTCGATTGAGCTATATTACAAAGTTATTGACCTTAAAAGAATAATTCTTAAACGCAATAACTTTGTAAAAATAACTTAATAACTTGTAAAATAGCTCGATAATTATATGTAATAGCTCGACAATTTTAAGAAAGTTGTACTACAACTAGGATAGTAGTTTAGTAGGTTGTGATATTTGTATGACGATTGTGTACATGAGAGTTGAGACTATTGGATAGTCACGACGACATACATGTGAAGGGCATATTTGGAGATTCCCTACTAACAATGTCCACAAATTCTCATTTAAGACGGGGGTATCTGTCTTAAGTTTAAGACGGATATTCATATTCTGTCACAAAATACACATTAAGGGTGAGTGGAGAAGCACATGGGGGGTGTCCACCTTGTCCCCTCTACCCATTTCCTCTCACAAAATACATGTCGCAAGATCCGACCCGTCACAAGCAAGACCTAGTGAACAATGTCAATGATCAACACCCGCACGAGTCACTACCTTCTTTGGATTCTCCCCATATAATTAATTGCGTAGCTTTGTACCATACATACCCCATTTTAATTTATACAAAAATGGATTTATATGGAGTATATAATAAATAATATATATACTTAAATGATGATCCCTAACTTTATAATAGTGCCCATGTCTAATGTCTAATGTCTTGATTCATGTACGACAAAGTGGATTATAGTAGTTTTTATATCACCACTACTATATTACAATTTACAACACAAATGATGATATATAGCCGTTTAATTTAATCATGTCCAAAGCATAATAATGGAATGATTCCACCTACTCCATTCTCCTCTCTTCCAACTACCCATGAACAAAAAAAAAACTTCACACTTTGTTATAAAAAACAATTTTGTGATAAGAGTAACCAATTTAAAAAGACAAATGTAAAACTAGTTATTATTGAACATTTAATTTATTAACGATATCGATATAGTTAAATAGTTAATTAGAAAGTATCAGACTTTTAGGCTATATTTGACAAGTCTATTCTAGTTTGTTTATTTGACCAATGTAACTTATTTGACTAAAATTCAGGTTCTCTTATTCTTTTGCAGATGTTTGACAAGTAGTTGCTACCTGAAATAAAATGTTACATACGGTATTACCATTTAAGATCGCAGACGTCTAATTCTATTTTATCTTTCTTTTTCTCCTTTTTTTTTATAATATTAAAAAATTATTATACCCTTTTATGTCACTTCACAACAAATGAGCTACTTTTTCAACTAGTTTGCCAAATATTTTGTATATAATCAATTACCTTATCAGCTCATAATTTTCAATTACAGGTACCTTTTTCACTAGTTTTACTAAACAGAGCATTAATGTTTTTTTGGTGGAGTATCTTATTTCGCATTTTCATTGTAAACTAGTTTAAAATATTGTTGTATCAAATATCATGATTACATAAAATGCTAAAAAAGAGTACAACACATAAACTCCAATAAATCCGTTAACCTCTTTTTTCTATTTTTTTAACGAAATATATAGCGGGGTAAAACTAGTATGTTGATTGGGTTAAAAGTACTAACCAATCTACTATTAAAACAACATTATTCCAGTATCTTATTGACTTGAAAATTAATTTCACGATAAATGAAAGTTATCAGATATACCAATCAATCTACGCAATTGCGAAATAAAGGGGTCGGATATACCAACCAATCCATTGATAAACAAAAAAAAGAGAATAATTTGATCAAGAAAAATAATTATAAGCTTCCAAAAAAGATAAGGGCCATGGAAACCCGTGTGGGGCTCACATAAACAATAAATAAAAGACTAAAAGCTGAATTAAAGCTAATAATATTATGCATATAACTCGATTGATCACCCTAAAGTCGAATTCTTGACATGGCCACTTTAGTGGAATTTAGAGGTCCTTTGTTGGAAACATGGCAGGTGTGCATGTACTTGTATTTATCTTTTGTAATTTGTATACCATTTAATGTTTTTTTTATGCCCATTGATCACAATGTGCCAAATGCCACACCATAATGGTATTCACAATAAAATCCCATATAAAATATTTAATCTTATCAATGTTATATTTAATCTTAACAATGGTTATTTGATCATTTTTTACTAGTAATCCTAGATCAATTTGGTTAATAATCTCCACCGATTAGAATGATTCTCCGGTAAAACTCTGTGAGATATACTCTATGGTTGTGTGTTCTTACTTGCTTTCTTAGCCTTTTCTATTTTTGTGTTTTGCCATTGTCATCACTTCATTCCAAGTTTATTACAAATAAACAGGTTAATCTTTTTACGGAATGGGACAAGCTAAGTATAAGACCGTCTCACACAATAATTACTGGTGATACTTTAATCTCCTTAATGTCATGCAATTAAAAGCATACATTTAATTTACAAGAACATTCAAATCAAGGGGGGAAAAGGTGTGCAATTTAAAGCATGCATTTACATTAAACCAATGTCAAGCAAATAAAAGCATATCTTAATTTGGGCGGCAAACAAAAAGAACATTCAAAATCATTTGACCTTCTTCCATTTAACCACAAAATTAGCAAAATAAATTAATTAAAATTTACAATTTCAAACCATCAAAAGCTACATAGCCTTCTTCTATTAAAATAAACCAAAAAAAAAATCTCTTAACCAAATTAACAAGCCCTTGCTTGATTTATCATTGGTCAATAAGGTAATGACCTATTAAAAAAAACCCTAAACCAAAAGGGTTTAACTAAAACTTCATTTCACACTATAATTAAGACTAATTACTAAAATCCAACAAAAAAATGTTAAGACTTTGAAAACAAATGTTCAACCAAATAACTCAAAACACACTCTAATTAATTAAACTAAAAGTCTAAAACTATATATATATACTACTATATTTATAAAATAAAACTAAATTAAAATCAAACCTTGATGATATTATCTCTTGAAGAAAACATAAAGAACTTGTCTAAATCAGGATGAGCAAAAAAAGTAATTGGCCGTCTTTTTTGAATTAAACAATTAATTGATGGAGAAACTCTTGGCTTCTTTGGTGCCGGTGGACATGTTACTATCTCCGGTATCTTGTATCGGTCCGATTTTGGTGTCGAACATCCGTGTTCATGGTCATAACTCTTACTATTAGTAGAATCTTCAACTATTTTAATTGGTGACGATGCTACTTTTTGGTTAAGTAACATTTGTTGTTTCTTGTGTATACTCCTTGTTATGATTCTCCTACTACTTGTTATTGTAGTCGTCGTTGTCGTTGTTGTCGTCCTCCTTTTACTCATTGTTGAATCCATAGTAAGATTTTTCAAGAACCTAAAAATGAAAAACAATGACAAAAAAAATTATTATGAAGATATTTGATTTTTACGAGTTAATATGTTATCGACTCTATCGAATCCTAACCCGTTCATAAATAAGATTTTTTAGAAAATACATTTATAGAAGTACAAATTTCTTTATGAAAAAAACATGAAAGTTAAAGCATGAAACTATGTAAGTAAAGATATAGTCTTTAGGAGACATAAATTTGTACCTTTTTATACAAACTTGAGAAGAAGAAGCAATTTAGGTGAGGACCAATTTATCTAATAATGTTTAATTTTTGTGATCAGAATTTTTTTTGTAAACCCTAATAAAAGAAGAAGAAGAAGAAAGAAAGAAATGGGGGGAGGAGAAAGCAAAATAAAGAGGAAAAATAATATATATGGAGGGATAAATTTTAGGTTATGTCCCCACATGTGACACATATATCCTTTTATATATATATATATATATATATATATATATATATATATATATATATTGAAATGAAAATTATATTATGGTTAGGTTTGTGGAAGCATATCTAATCGTGATATATTGTTATTTATTTAGCTGTCAAATGAAGAGATATGGTTTTCTAAAAATGTTAGTTATATAATATGGTATTATCAATATTTATATGATCTTTAAAACAATTGAAAAATTGAAGTTACCAAATTTATTTGACTTCAAATAAAGAGATTTCTATTATATATATATAGTAGTTTCAGTAATTCGCGTGTCTAGTGGTTACTCCTTTGTCGTTTATAGTTACCGAGTTTTGAATTCGTCCAGTTCATTTATATCAACCGTGGATAAAAAAATAGGAATTAGTTATACATTGGTCGTCTCAACTCCAAATCAATGGTGTATGTTTGATTAAGAGACCCCTGGCAAAGAATACAAAAAATGAACAAATGAATGGAATTGAAACAGTATTTCTTCGTGTGAACATATTTATATATATACTCCGTATATATTAGTAATGCATTAAAGTAACCAGAGAGTTTATATTATTAACCTAATAAATCTTACTATAATAAAATGAAAAAAGTATGTAACTCTCTGTTTTAGTGGGCTACTTCATATTAATGTTTGGTTGATAAAGAAAGCCGACTTGTGTCTAAAGGCCCAACATATGAACCCAACCCCATAGCAGCCCAACTAATCTGAAACCCAATCAACTTTTTAGGGTCGACAAATTACTAAATATCGTCATTAATAATTTCATAATTTGCCCCTCACTCTCTTCATTTCAACATAAACCGGGCTACAATTTTCCAAAATGTTCTAGAATAACTAAAAAAAGATTGCTCACACAACAAACAAAAAAACCACTTTCAAACTTTGTTATTTCTGTCAACAGAGTTTCAATTCCGCCATCAACGAATCAAAGACCGAAGTAATCTAAAATCGTTATATTCGTATAAAATTTATGATTAATAAATAGATTTAGAAGGATTAGAATATAATCGTCATCGTTAGAACTGTTTTGAATAGAACAGATTAGCGTAGATCAATCCCCGTGCCAAGGAGATTATTCTAAGTCAAATTGTTTTATAAGACCATTCTTTTGGGTCAATTTTACTCTATAAAACGATCCTATAGGAGACGATTGTATTAACACAAATTGTTTCATAAGACTAATTTTTAGCAAAAGACTAGCCCAATAGCTTAAAGCCAACTAAATAATTTTATATGTTTGTACAAAAATAGTTTATTTTGATAACATAATATTTTATTTTGATAACATACATATCTATTTATGTCGGTATTCATCATAAAATATCAGGAAATCAAAATAAAACTGAAATATGAATATAATTAAATGTATACTTTGAATTCTTTTGCTTTTGGGGCAGTCATATGACTCATATGTTATAGGACGGTCCTATTAGAGAGTTGTTGTTTACGAGTAATTGCGACTAGTCCAAAACACAAAGCCCAACTAATATGTATACAAAAAAAAATTATTTTAATAAACTAATATTATATTTTGATAACTTGTCCATTTAAAATATCCGTATTCATCCTAAGATATCGAGTTATCAAAATAAAATTAAAATGTCAATAGAATTAAATATTAAGTGTAAACTATTTTTTTATTGGGCCAATTATATGCTATAGAACGATCCTATGAGAGCGTTGATGTTCTCCCCCCAATATAAGATTTACGGGGTACTTATTTAGGAAGTGTTTGGAAACCCACTAATATTGGCCCAACATAATAGATAGCCCAATGCAACGTCTACCTTATAAATACTTTATTTAATTGATGTTTATAAGAACGTTTTTTAAAATAATGATCCAAAATAAAGTATTTTTCGTTTTCGGTTGATTTTAAAAATATTTATCAAAATGATGTCCACGTAGACCTCGGATTTTCAAAACCTACAAGCAATTGAAAATGGCGTGTCTATGCTGATTATCTTTTTTATTTGTTTTTTCACAAAAAAAAATTAAAAAAAATACTACATAGACAAGCCATTAAGAAAGAAGTGTTACCTTCACAAAAACCGCCATGCCCAATGGCGTATTTGCTTTAGTCCATCTATGTAAGTTTTCATTTTTCTACTCATTAAAAACACGCCATTGGTAATGGCGTGTTTGTTCCGTGTTTCAGGTTTTGAAAACCCGAGCTTATGTGTACACTATTTTGACAAATATTTTCAAAATCAACCATAAACGACAAATATTTTATTTTTGAGCATTATTTTAAAAAAATCTATTTAGGGGGGTGTTTGGTAAACAACAGACTGCGATTAAATTAGCATATTTTGAGCGTTTAGCCTATTTGACAATCAATATGCTATTTGAGGTGTTAGTATACATCATATTGAAATAGTAGATTGGGGTTGAAACTACTATTTTACAATATGCTTCTTCCCCAAGCATATTTCGTTAGTAGATTGGGAAAAAAAATCACCATTTTACCCCTTGGAAAGTATTAAACTCTACCTCCATTCAATAGTTATTAAACTGTTCATGTCCATATATGTCATTTTACAAAAGAGAGAGAAAATATGTTACTTTAAATTAGCTAATTACAAAACACCTTTAACAAAAAAAAACTGCTGATTGAATGTGTTAGTCAAACTTGTCAACAAAACTGCTAATTATAATCTGTTTTTACAATCAGTTTATGCTAATATTAATCCGCTATTATCAAACATGACCTTATATATTATGATGGGAACCACCCTATGTAAATATTTGAGGTACAATCATAAAACTAGTTTTAAACCCGTGCAAATTTGCACGGGATCAAATTTCTAACACAAAATTGTACGGAGTACATAATTATTATTTAAAATATGAATCAATATCATCGAGTGTAAGTCAAGTTAATTACATAATTTACAAATATATTTATAAAATTGAGACACTCAAAATTAGCCACCATTAATATAGTAAAATAAAATAATGCAATATATTATAATAATAAATTAATTTATTAAACAGGATGACAGAATATTCATTATGTTAATGATCAATACATTACACAGGATAGTATAATTTTCATTAGTATTCGTTAGCATATATAGTAATCTATGTCTAATTAATTATCCTTTTTATAATTCAAAATTAAAACATTTTATTTTGATAATTAGCTTTTTTCACACTTATAATTTTTAATGCACCTCGTCACATAAAGATTTATTGTGAGACCTCTCACATTTACCCAACTCACACCTCATACGACATGAAATATATTTTACCTCATTCGTATAACCCGAGTTGCGACAATAGTAATATAATCATTTGTAATACATACACATGCACTATAATAAATGAAATAACGCAAACTCTCATTTGTGACAGGGCGACCCATCACAAGCTTAAGACAGGTTAAGTTCCCCTTACAAAGTCCAAGTGGAGGGGCTGGGAGGCAAAAGGAGTCCCCTACTTGCCCCCACTTGCTCTTTGTGAGGGGGGCTAGACCCGTCTAAAGTTTGCGACGGGTCGCCCCCTCGCTGCATATCACTTGTCCCCCACTTGCTCTTTGTGAGAGAAACTTGACCCGTGTTAAGTTTGCAATGGGTCACCCCGTCATAAGTGAGACTTGCTAATGAAATAATGGGTACGTAAAAGACTATTTGTCCGCTAATTGTAAACAATCAAAGTATGATGTTAATGCCCGCACCATTATAAACAATAATAGTTGGACCCGTCGCCTGGTATATTACTCATCACTGGGCTTGATGAAATGTCCATTCGTTGCCCATTACCCCGTAAACTCACACTTAACCTACCTTATATAAATACTCAACAGTCAAAATTCCCTACTCCTTACTTCCCCCGCCGCCTCACCCCACTTACACTGCATCACTTCATCCCAAAACTTAATTTTAACACCCACTTAATTCTACTTCTAAATCCTTCTCCATCATCCTCTTTATTATAAATCTTTCCTTAATATCTTTCATCTTCAATAATATTCATTCCATGATCTTGATAAGGTTTAATACTTACCATTTTTAATTTAATATCTATATCAGTTTTTGTAGTGTTTTTTAGAACATTGTCGAAAATTTGTTTTATTGTTATGTTTTGATTCTCAAACCATGCATCCCGCTTATTAATTTTCTTTTGTACAAAGTTCTTTGTAAATCCAGTTTCCAAATTTTTTATTTTAAGGGTTCATATTTCATATTTGCTTATTAGTATATTTTTGTATGAATATTAATAATTTAATTACATATAATGATATTAATTTACTTAATTAAATGGTCAATCTTAAAAAATCTAAAATTTGCTTATATGTCGATTATTTTAATTAAATACGAATAAACATACTATTTCCATATTATCTTTGATTAGTAAGGTTTCCGAAATTAATTTATTTTCCTAATATTGAGGAGAGAGTAAATAAATCAGAGAGTGAAGAGAGTAATTAATGTTTTGTTTAGGATGTGTGGCCCACTATTCCTGAAATCCTGCCACCAATCACATAGCAGCAAATGTTTGTGGATTAGTATATAGTAGATACCAAATTATGAGAATATAAGCTAAAGCACAAATTGTTTTTCTTTTTTATACTCTCCCCGTCCCGGTCAATTGTTGTCCTTTTATGGTTTCACTTAGTGGATGACAAGTGGACGACAAGTGGATAATAGTCACATTGGGTGATCAAATTACACATAGAATATAATTTCTTCTTAATATAGAAAGAACAACAATTTACTAAGACACCCTAAAAAGAAATAGTACAATAATCTAACAACCTTTATTCCCAAGCTAATTAAGAAGAGTGTCAATATATCATAAATGGTGTCAAATTGTCGTAAACTCGTAACACACTTAAATGATAAATTATACGAACTAATAATCGCATCAATGTGCAACATTAACATGGTTTTGCTTCGTCTCCATATGTTTTGACAATGTTCTTCATGGAGTACGAGTAGTCCTAAACATGTATCACGAAGCTTTATCTACATATCTTTTGACGACATTGTGCTTCGATCATGAAGTCGTCCTAACGCCTAACCATGTATTAGCGTTCAGTTTATTTCGCATCGAGTAATTGAACTCTAAACTAACAAAAAATAACACTATATTTGATAATTTTATTATATATACATTATGTACTTCTGAATTCGACATTATGTGTCTGTGTCATTCATGTGAATAATAGTTGAAATGACATTTGTATCGGACCTTACAGAAATAAAAAGCTATCCAATTTTATCAGTGTTTGAGTCATCGGATGGCCATACGATTGTGTCGAGTAACCTTTCACGCATCAACTCCAAATTTTCATCCGATATGTATTTATATATTTCACCATGGTCACATTTCTGTATTGATGAAATAATACATGAAAATAAGTTAACTATTTATTCAAGTTATGCAACTTTAATTCAAAAGCGTAAAATTTTAAGGAAAATTATGAAGGGATAAAATTATCACCTTAATCCATCTTCCATATAGATGAAGGCGAGTTACCATTATTCTTTCGGCAAGGTCTTGATTCTCCTGACAATCGTTTGATCGAGTTTGCATTGACATCCGTTAGCTATGTTACTTGGACACTTCAGGTTCGTCATGAGTCATGACTCATGAGTCATAATATTACGAGATAATTTAACACTTTGATGACAATTCGTTTAAGGTCTAAAACATGTGTTTTAAATGAAATAAGTGTGTTGGATACTCAGATACTTGCGGTCGATTATAAGTAAATATATACTCCCCCAATTTAATTCAATCTACCCAGTCACTATTTGAAGTCAACTTTGTTAATTTTTTACGTTCATTTTCATTAGATAATTATGAAAAATCAAAATTTACTGTACCTTCCCAAGGTTACGGATGAAGAGCTTCCCGTCCTCTGGCTTGTTGGTTACTAGAAAACTGCGTAAATATCAAATGGATCACAAATATTTAAATAAGAAAGTTATACAGTGGCGGAATCAGTAATTAGGGGCCGAGAATTATTCAACGGGTGTAAAGTGTAAACAAGTTATGCATAAGGTAAACTCGAGAAATGTCTTACTTACTTGTAGAGCCATGTATACTGAGGTGGATTCATTTCGTATAATTGGGTCATAACCGTCCTTACAGCTTTTTGCGTAAAATAGTTTAACAATTGCTGCATACAAATTTCATCAATTGAACACAAATCATACATACGGGGTATATCTTATAGCGTAAGTTTTCTATTATTAGCACATGTTAATTCATTCTAGTCGACAACATGAATTTATATTACCACAAACATATAGCTAACTTATATAGTGGTATCGGCTAGCATGAAGTCGCCGGTTCGACCTAACATGAACTTTAATAAAGCTTCATCACAAGCAGGGACGTCTTAATACAAATATGGGATTTCAATCTATTGAAATCCCATATTTGTATTGAATTTTGTCAATAAAACTGAGTCCCCAAATATGAATGTCCGATTGCAAAATAAACTTTCGTAAGTTCATAACATAAACTTTCGTAACAAATCGAGTGCAAAATTTGTTACCGTTTTGACATCTTCAAAAGACTCCTCATATTGCCCACCAACATTAACAATCACATGTCTCCAAAGTTTGCGTTGTTTTTTTGTGCATCTCTTATTTTTTACACACGACAATTTTTTCCTTTGATGAACAAAGAGACTATTGAGCTCTAAAGAACCAAACATTTGGCTACTTAATTGTTTCTTATTACATCCCTTGAGATTAACAATAGTCGAACCCAACAAAGAAATAGCTCCTAACATTGTTTTTGTAGTGCTTTTTTTCAAAAATAAAAATTTAGGCACTGTTTTTTTCGGCTTAAACGAGCTTAATTAACTGAATTAAATGGAGGTGAGTTGAAATGAACTAAACTGAATTGGGCCGAGTTGAAGTGTGGAGCTGAACTAAGACTTGATCATTTTGTGAAAAGTTGAGTTGAACGACATAACTGGTTAAAGGTAAACTAAACTGTGCTGAATAGAGCCGAGCTGATATAAAACGATTTGAAATTAAGTAAAAGAGAACAGGGCCTTAACCACTTAAATTACCCTCTCCACATGACCAAAATTTTAACTTGTTAATCAAATGAGTGAATGTTGTTTCACTGTGGGATTTTGATGAACTTTTAGAGATGTTGAAAATTTTGGAAAAGGAGTATAAAATGAGGTTGGAAATGAGGAAATGAAAGGCATCAAAGTATCAAACATAGAGGACTTGGTACACTATTGAGTTTGTTTTGTGGCAAAATTCAATTAGATGTAACGACCATACAATATTATGAGGTCTAAAACTCTCCAAAGAGTAAATAAAAAGTTTGGGGCATTTTTAACGCTCTTCCTACACAAATTCTTATTTAAGTGAGTAGCAGATCAAATACATTTTAATTAATATGACAAGTTGCCTTAAAAATAATGCAAAGTAATTTGTACTTATTTAATAGTTTTTGGGCTCGTTTTAGAGATAAAATGGGCCAAAGTTAATGTCACATGAAAATCTCTCGTGTCACTCAATATTGTTAGTGCATTAATAAATTAATGTAAATACATGCTCTCATAAAAGAGAGTGACGTAAGATAACTTCGAATTGTATTATTATTCCTCTAAAATAAGGGGCAAGATAATGTCACTACCGATTTCACTAATGTTACTCAAATATAAGCTAATTATATGTATGTCATATTATTCATGCTCTCACAAATTGGGTGGCACTAGTAAAAATGGTTGTACCATTATCATTACCCAAAATAAGTACATACCTCCTTTTTAAACAAGAACTTTCGGTCTTCCTATAATAGACGATTGTTTGGTTTAATAAAATTTAATTGAATGAATCGAAATGTGGTTTTATAGAGTTGTTGATTTAACTTTGTAATAGTTTGTACTTCGTATTTTGTTTTGATCCTTATTCCATGCCGAGGGGATATGAAGTTAGAACTTTGGAAAGGGATAGGTGTTAAGTCCTTTGCACAGGCTTATAGAACTAATTGCAAAAGACCGGCTTATAAGTAAGTGAGATTTCATTTTAAAATCAATTAATGTTATGAAGAATAGCCCACTAACTTATAAACTAGTATCGACACTCTAGTTCTACCGATTTGGAACAATGCCCCAACGGCCCATCATACATGAAAAGAAATCCCCACAATAAGATATGATAGTTTAAAGGCGTAAAATCGATTTACAGTCGATGTAAATCGAACTTCATTCCAAAACACATCCACTAATTAGAATGAATCAACGTCATTCTAAAATATTCTGCTTGTTATGACTAACGAGAAGAATATAAGTATGAGGTATGAGTTCAGAATGAGTCAAATATATACTAGGGTTGAGCAAAAGCGGGTACCCGACCCTGTTTTGCAAACCAGTCCGGGCACCCGGTTTCAAAAACCAGAAATTTCGCAAACATGAACCGCTCCTGTTTAAATCCGGTTAACCGGTTTTTATGAATATTTCAACCCGGATCCGGAAACCGGTTAACCGAACCGCTTTTAAAAAAACCTATTTTGGGCTAAAACTTCTAATTACAGTTTTTTCATTATTCTACCATTCCGCCCAATTCAATCTGTTTTGTGAAATTTGAAACAAATAACTTCATAGAAAAAGTTACCCATTGTTCATAGATAATAAAATCCAAAAACATCCTTACATTATAAAATCCAAAAACATCCAAAATCCAAATAATGTTCAAAAGTTACAATTCAACCCAAAAGTTCACAAATTACTGTTTACCGTTTTTTTTTCCGGTTCAAAATACGGGTTCCGGTTTTCACTTTT